>ABLG01001099.1:0-49960 GCA_000172435.1 Meloidogyne hapla | reverse complement strand
GACATGCGGTTAGGTGAGCATCAAGCGCGTAAGTTATGGTTGTGGTAATAGATATGGAAGAAGATAAAAGAAGATATATATTTAATTTTTAGAATTTAGGAAGTAGAAAGACAATGTTTATCTTTATTGATAATACTAAAAATAAATATATTTTTTATTCTAAAATAATAAAAATATTTTTTTTCAAAATATCTAGAAGAAATGGGAAAACAAAAAATCACTTTAAAAAAAATAAAGCTAAATCAAAAATGGAGCCTCTGACTTCAAATTCTGCCGAGAAAAGGCTGTAATACATATAAGTTAGAAAATCCAATATAGTAAAAAATATTTATTTTCAAAATACATAACTATTTATATAAGTAATATTTAATAAAAAAATTTTTAATTTAAAAAACTTAATTAAAAATATTACATATTTAAATTAAATTATTAAAATACACGTATTTGCTCCTTTTCTCAATTCCCACTTATTTATTAATTTCTTTAAATCGATTAAAAAATTAAATGCCACTCTCAACAAAATAAAAAGGGCATTACGGATGCCCTCTTTTAATCAATTCACAAATATTTTTATAAATTTTAAATTGACAATAAAGTTAAGAAATTACACAATTATGAAATTTTTTTAAAATAATTTTTTTAAATTAATTTTTAAATATTTAATAAATTTCAAAAAAATCTTCAGTTAAATCTTTCCTTTTCCTCAAATACATAAAATAAAATAATATATAAATTATTTTCATACATTTCTGGTGTAACTTTAATGAAATAATTAAATCGATCGGAGAAATAAAAGAGTTTTTCAATGGTCCTATGGGTGATACTTTTTAGTAATTAACGGGGGTATTTGAGGATTTACGAGAAAAGATTAATAAAAATAATAATAAAAATCTCTACTGAGAAAATTTAAATTATTTATAATTAAAATAAAATTATTTAGATAAAAAAAAATATTTTTTTAAATGGGTGGTGGCATTTGGCCACAGACCCATTGTATTTTTAAACAATTTATTTTTCTTTGTATTTGGATATTGCCAATATTTATTGCTAGAGTTATTATTAGCAATAATTCTGGAATTATTCCAAATGTTAAAGAAAATCTCCCTTCAAATTTTGGAAAAAATGTAACTTTTGAAATTAATGGAAATTATCAAAAGGAAATTGAAAAATTAAATTTTGAAAAAGATTTAAATGAAAAATTAAAAAAAAGAAATGGTGAGGAAGGAAAGGAAGAAGTGGCTGTGGAAAATGGAAAAGCTGATGAAGGAATTAAAGGTTTTTATTTAAAAATTCTGAAAAAACTTTAATTTTCATTTTAAATGCTTGAGAAGAAGTTTAGCCTAAAAAGGCATTTTTCGTTAAAAATTTTTTTTAATTCTAAATTAAAAATTAAGATATGAAAGTTGTTAAAGTTGATAAAACTGAAGAGATAGTAAACAATGTAGAACCTATGGAGAAATTTAAAAATGGCATAAATATTGAAGAATTAAACAAACTAAAACAAACCAACAAACAAACAATTCCCAATTTAATCCAAACAAACAAACAAGAGGGAGAAAAAGATAAGATTGAAAGTAAACAAGAAATTGTTTCTGATATTGAAAATTTGAATCTAAAAATGAAAGAAAATATTTTAGAATTGGAAGAATTAACGAAGAACAAAACAAAAAATGAAGAATTTAAAAAATATTTAAGAGAACTTGGAATGGTACAAGGAGATTTATTGGAAGATGATAAAGAAGAGGAAAGGGAGGGAAAAGAGGAAGAAGACCATATAGAGGAAGAGCCAAAGGAAAATAGAAAAATTGTCGACACAAAATCTGACAAAAACAAATTAGATGACAAAAAAGAATTGGAAATCTAAAAGAAAAGAAAGAAATTGATGAGGAAAATTTAAATAAAAAAACTAAGCAAAATCAAACAGAAAATAGAAAATCAAAAGAGAATTATCAATTTAACAGCCCAAACAATGACAACAACCCGAAAGAAGAACAATTAAAAAATAAAGAACAATTTGATAAAGAAAATGTTTTTGAAAAACCAAAAGAAGATGAAACTGAAAAAGTTGAAGATATAAAATCAGAAAATACTAAAATAAATGACAAAAAAGAATTAAATGATTTAAAACAAAAAGAAACAATTGTGGAGCAGAATATAAACAAAGAAGATGAAAAAATAAATTCAAAACAAAATCAAACAGAAAATATTGAAAGTTCTGAAAATCAGGAAATAAAAGAAATTAAAAAAAGAATTGAAGAAATTTTAAAAGAAAAGGAGGAATTAGAAGAAAAAATTAAAAAGATGAAGGAATTGAAAAAATCTAAGGTTAAAGAAGAAGATAAAAAAGAAGAAAAAGATGAAGATAAAAATATTGTTGTTAATGATAAAGAAAAGGAAACTAAAAAAGAAGAAAAAATTAAAGAAAAAGAAATTATTAATTCCGTTCCAAATTCGGAAGAAAGGGCAGAACAATGGAAAAAGGTTTGGCAATCATTACTACGTAAACATCTTAAAAATCAGAAAAATAAAGAAAGTAATTTGAAAGTTAAAAAAGATTTGATAAGAGATCTTAAAAAAGATACTAAATTAAAAGAAGAACAAAAAAATATTAAAAAAGAGGAAGATAAAAATGAAATTAAAATAAATGAAAAGAAAGAAGAAATTCCAAAAATATTAGAAGAAAAGGAAGATTCAAAACAAAAAGATAATGAAGATTTAAAAAAGAAAATTGAAGAGAAAAAGCTTAACGAGAATTTAGTTTTAAATGAGACCGTTATTCCATTAAAAGAAGAATTATTAAATAAAAACTTGAAAGGAGAAAAAATTGAAAAAAGAATTGATAATTCTTTAAATGGAAAACAAAATATTGATAAAAATATAATGACAAACAATGATAAAGAGCAAACAACAATAGAAACAAAAAAGGAAGAACTAAAACAAAATGAAAAACCAAAAGAAGATAAAAAAGAAAATTTAAATGGAGAAAACTCTGAAAAAGATAAAATAAATTCACAAAAAGATAAAAAGGTAAAAGAAAAGAGTATTGTTAAACAAGAATTAAACAATGAAAAAAAGGGGAAAAAGGAAGAATTAAATGAAAAAGAAAAAATTAATTTGAAAGAACAGAAAAGAGTTAAAGATTTTAAAAAAGAAGAAACAAAAGTTAATGAAAAAGGAACAAAAGACAAAAAAGTGGAAACAAAACAAGGTCAATCAACTAAAACTTTGAAGGCAAACAATGTTGAATTATCAAAAGTTTTGGACAAAGTAACAGAAAAGAAAATTGAAGAAAAACAACAAACAATTAAAAAAACAAAAGTAAAAGAAGAAAAGAAGGGTAAAAAAACTATTAAAAGTTTAAATAAAAATAATTAATTTTTTTAATAAATTTCAGAAAAACCAAAAAATATCCAAAATATTAAAAAAGAAAACGAAAAAGAAGAAAAGAAGCAAACAAATACTGAAAATATTAGTATTAGTGATGAAGAAGATGATGATTCTGAAGAACATTTGCCTTATGGACAAGCAACTACTGATTTGTTAGAAGAGAAAAAGTGAGGAAAGAATTAAATTTTTTAAAAGAAAAAAAAAGATGTACATAAAAAGATGAAAAGATGATATTAGTTTTGTACATAAATATATTTTTAAAAAACCCTTTCATTTAAATTTTATCTAAGTTTTTTTCTTTAAAAAAGTTTAAATACTATGTATTTATTATTTATTTATTTTCTTTGATTTTTATTTAAATTTTTAGATTTTTGGTAGTAAAAAATGTCAAAAAATTTAAATTAAATATTTCTTTATATTTAAAACTTTTAAAAAATTTTTAAATTAAGGATTAAATGATATTTCTAATTTCAGTAAAATAATAGAAGAATTTAATTAATATTTTAGAAAATATATACATATTTAAATAAAATAATTATTCCTTTAAATAATACAAAAAATAAGTTTTATTTTTTTTTAATTTTTCGAGAACTTTCCAATCCTTTAACAATCTTTGATTTACACAACAATTGTTATTTATATTCTTCACACATATTGAATTGATTTTTTTAAAGTTTTAGTCTTTAAAAATAAATATAAATTTTTTAATTATTTTTCTTTTAAATATTTTTTAAATTAAAAAATGAAACCAAAATTTTGTGCTATATGTAAACAACAAATTGGTGCTGTTGAAGACAAAATTTTAGTAGAAAAACATACTCGTAAGTTTTTATTTAAAATTGATAAAATAATGAGATTCAGAATTGTTTTTTTATAAATTAATGAAAATTTGATTAATTCAAAAATCTTTAAATAATTTTAATATTAGTTTAATTCAAAATTAATTTTATAATAAAAAGAAAAATAAATTAAAGTTCATAAACGTTGTTTTAATTGTGCAATTTGTGATACTTCTTTAATGGCTGGAAATTGTTCAATTGATGATACAATATTTCAATATTTTGGGCCTTTATGGTTCTGTCCTGCTCATAAAATGCTTGGCTCTGGTGAGAAATTAGAACGTTTAAAAGCAAAATATGGTGATCCTGGACAGAAAGAAAAGAAATAAAAATTTATCTTTTAAATAATATATTTGTGTACTTTTAGTTTAATTTTTCAAAATATTTTTTAAAAATAAAAAGAATTAAATTTTAATAAAATTCAGAAAAAGTTTATCAAAAAATAAAATTTATGTCGCCAATGGCGCGTCTGCTATTGGAGATGAGTAAGGAAGTGGATAATTGATCTTGTGATCGGTGATATATTATCCTTTCATACTCTTTCATCTCCACCTATTTTTTACATTCCATTCTATATTTGCCTATCCCCGCCTTTTATCCCTTTCATTCAAATGCCCAACCTAGACATTTTCAATCATTCTTATTTTTGCTTGGCTTTTTTGCACCACCTGTGCATTCCTTCTTAGTTTGTTATTTTGTGCTGATCTGTGTTTTCCAATCTTTTAACCATCTTTATTTCACCTTATTAGTTTTATTCTATTTTTAAGACTTTCTCATTTAAGTCTAATTCTTACTTTCCCAAAATAAGTAAGACCATTTTTCACATTTAATTATGGTTTAAATACCCAAGTTTGAGGTCTCTAATAAAGTATTTAATTTTGTTTGTTCACTTTCTTGCTGGTATTTGCCGTCCTTAGGCATATTTGAATTTTCGGCCCGAACGCCCATCATAAGTTCTGGGTCTAGCCGCTTGTCTCGGCTCTGTAATTTAGAAGGCTCCCTAAATTCTCCGCGCGGGTCATATCGTCGCTACCGCGCCGCACAATCCCAACAAATTAAGTTTTTTTCCAGCGACAAACGTGGTGCCACGACCCGGGACGGGTGGCCCAATCATCTTTTCTTCAACTCTTCAGCACAAGGGCCGCCCGTCCCCGGGTCCCAGCCTTCATTTTAATACATACTAATCATAATATTTTTTCGTTTTTTTCTTCATCCCTACAGACTTGATCTACTCTTCATCTCCAACTTCAATCAACATTCAATATCTTCAGTCTACAATCGACACGTCAAATTAATTCTACAATTTACCGTCGATCTTCTTTCTTCTCATCTCGACATTATCTTCAATACTCTTCTTAATCAACTTCTACACATCTCAACAAATTCTTCAATTTCGTCATGTCTTCCGGTCCAATACGACAAATGCTTGGACCGACAATTAAGCTGCTCAAGAATAACATCGAGGAGGCACGCCATATCATCGCTGCTCAACAGGATGAATTGGAAGAAGCACAGCTATCACGACTTCGCACACTCCGCAAACTTCTAAACAGTAATGTCGTAAGAATTGAAAATTTAAATCGGGAATGGTTGGATTTTATGCGTCAAATAGACCCGGAAAATTTAGTGGCGGAGGAAAGGATTTATGAGAACTTCCAGCACCCGGGAGAAAATGATCCCCTGTTAGGAGCACACAAACATTTTACGGAATGGGTAGCAGACGCCCAGGCCATAGTCGAAACAATAGATGATATTTTAGAGAGGGAAAGTACTTCCGGCAATCCACAGCCTAGGAATTCACGTAGCCCATCAATCCACTCAAGAAATTCTCATCGGCAGAATTTTACTCACCAGTCTATCTATGACTCATTCAAAATCGCCCCAATGGAAATACCAAAATTTTCCGGGGAAACAGATCAATGGGATAGTTTCTGGCAGTGCTTCGAAATGGCCGTACACAACAATCCCAACATTCCGGACGCCCTAAAAGTCCAACATCTTTTAAACTCATTAAAAGGAAGTGCCGAATCTTCCGTCCAAGGATTCCCCAGGATAGCCGAAAATTATCCAATAATAGTGGATTGTTTGAAAGAAAGATACAGTAATCCCCGACACATAAGGGAAACACTTCAATCAGAGTTACTCCTTCTCCCACCTACAAAGGACACAACCGACTCTTTGCGCAATTTCTGCGATAATATAGAAAGAATTTGTAGACAATTGGAATTTAACTTTAGGACAAAGGAGGACGCCTCTTTATTAGTCACCACAATTAAGGCCAAGCTTCCATCTTCCCTTATAGAGAAAATAATTGAAAGGGAACGAAATTCCATTAGCGGGGAATGGACACACAAAGAACTTAGGAATTTTTTACTTGAACAAGTGGCCATTAAGGAAGAAGTTGAGCTGAACAATAAGCGGCAAAAGGGACAAAATCTACAAAAGGAATATAACCAGCCAAATCACCCGCAAATAGTTCAGCAGCCACATTTTACAAAACCACATAACTTTACCCGCGCTTTCGCCAATATAGAAAGAAAGGTTAACAAATGTTCACTTTGTGATGGCAGCCATCTCCCCTCCGGCTGCAGTAAATTCCAAACATCCGAAAGCCGCAAAACCCGCTTGCTGGCCCAACGCAGGTGTTTGAACTGTCTACGCGACGGACATCAAATAGTACAATGCGAATCGACCAAGCGCTGTCGTCGCTGCGGCGGAAAGCACCACTTTATTATTTGCACCCGCCAAGAAGGGAATTCATCTTATGAGTCACCCAGCCACTCTCTAGCCCAGCAAGAAATCCCATCAATGCAAGGGACCAATTTTCCGCCTAATATGGAATTAAACCGACCGCCAAATAGGTCTCTTAATCCTCAGTCAATTTCTGGATCTGAAACCAATATCGATCAGAATCCTTCTTCAAGCCAAAATATAACTGCTGCCGCTACTAATTCCAGGCATCACCCTTTTTTGATGACCTGTGACATGAGAATTAGCAACGGGAATAACCGCCCTATTTTTACTACTGTTGGTCTTTGGGATACCGGTTCCCAAACTTCTTATATAACCCAATCTCTTGTGGATAAGCTAAAACTGCCTAAGGTCTTAACCTTCAACCATGCCGTCAGTCTTTTCGGCGCCAAAACAGTAAAATTCCGATCGACCGGATATAATGTCAGACTCCACAAACCTAACGGGAAATGGGAAGAAACCGTATTATCTTCAATCCCGCAAATCATCCCATCTCTTCCATGCATCGATTGGGATGGCATCGATCCACCGTTTGATCAATTAGACTTAAATAAACTCAAAGTCGCCGATAAAGAACCCGAAATCCTGTTGGGTATTAAAGACTTTTGGAGATTCTTCCTCGAATCCAAGAAAATTGGGTCAAACCTACATTTGATTAAAACTCATTTTGGCTCCATGCTTTGCGGAGAACTTCCCAATAGATCGCCAAAAAAGAACAAATTTCGCCAAACCGCTTTGCCTACTATTTCACTCATCTCAATCAAAAGCAGCCCGCCAAAAAGGGACCCAGTAACTTCGTCTGTCAAGCCAAAGGCATTTATAAAGGAAAAAACCGGCTTTCCCCGAATGAGTGAAATAAGTAAACCTAAAACTATAAATCAATCTTTCTCGTCAAATAAATCTCGAGGTCCAAGAGTCTTTATAAATCCAAAGATGGATAAGAGAAAGCAACCTAGAATAGTTAACAAGAACTATTTCCCTGCGGAATCGCCCATCATAAAGATTGCGCAACCGGGATATTTCAAAAACAATGAGCGCCACTCATTGAGTCCAACCCAGAACCACTATGTATTAAATAGATCCCAAGAACGTTTTACACGCCACACCGTTCCGCCGCGTGTCTTTAATTCTCAGAAATTTCTTACTGAACCACCTTCATGGATCTACAGTAATGATCAACCCTACTGCCACCGAACGCAGTTAAAACAGTTAAAGAACCTAGAGTCGAGCCAATCAAAAATCGACAACAGCAATGGTTATGGGACACAAGGTCAATGCAGCCAAATGTCTGGGCACTAATAAATGGCATGAATGGAATCCGGGGCGGGCCCCCCAGTGTCGCCATTGGCGCGTCTGCTATTGGAGATGAGTAAGGAAGTGGATAATTGATCTTGTGATCGGTGATATATTATCCTTTCATACTCTTTCATCTCCACCTATTTTTTACATTCCATTCTATATTTGCCTATCCCCGCCTTTTATCCCTTTCATTCAAATGCCCAACCTAGACATTTTCAATCATTCTTATTTTTGCTTGGCTTTTTTGCACCACCTGTGCATTCCTTCTTAGTTTGTTATTTTGTGCTGATCTGTGTTTTCCAATCTTTTAACCATCTTTATTTCACCTTATTAGTTTTATTCTATTTTTAAGACTTTCTCATTTAAGTCTAATTCTTACTTTCCCAAAATAAGTAAGACCATTTTTCACATTTAATTATGGTTTAAATACCCAAGTTTGAGGTCTCTAATAAAGTATTTAATTTTGTTTGTTCACTTTCTTGCTGGTATTTGCCGTCCTTAGGCATATTTGAATTTTCGGCCCGAACGCCCATCATAAGTTCTGGGTCTAGCCGCTTGTCTCGGCTCTGTAATTTAGAAGGCTCCCTAAATTCTCCGCGCGGGTCATATCGTCGCTACCGCGCCGCACAATCCCAACAAATTAAGTTTTTTTCCAGCGACAATTTAAAAACTTTAAAAAGATATGCACAGCATATAAAAATGTATTTCTTTAAATTAAAATAAATAATAATAATCTTAAAAATGTTGTTTGATACAAACAATTAAATAAATGTTTTTCTCTTTTCTTAATCAAGAAAAATAAATTTTTGAGTTACGATGGATTTTACAAAAAAATAAATAAATAGGTTTTTAGCTCCCACATGAGAAAATAATAAAATCTGTTTTAACATGAATATATACAACCCCTATCCAAACATCATTTCTTTTACTCAACGTCATTAACAGTTGCTTTACCATATTGATCATCTTCCTCTGATTCTTCATAACTACTTTCATCAGAAGTAGTATGAGTATTTGGAGAATTTGTTTCATTCTGTTTTTTAACTTTTCTTCCAGATTTATGCTCTAAAATTTTTTTCGCAGATATTTAAATTATATTAATTTATTAACCTTGTTCCCTTTTACGTTTCTTTGCTTCTCCATTTTGCTTGTTTTGTGTTGATCCTTTAGGTTGTGACTGTTTTACTATGTTTTGATTGTCACCAACATTATCTTTTTTAGTAACATCTAAATCTTTTTGAGAAAATTTATTCGATTATAAATAAAATCTTTATTTTTTAAAAACCTTGAGATTTTCTAGAAATTTTCTTACCCCTAATAGTCAAATTATCTTCTAATTTACGTTTTTCACCGGTTTTATTGTTAGTATCAACAGTCTTCTCATTTACTTTAGTTTTTTCTCCTTCCTCTTCCACTGTTTTGGATTTGGCCAAAGAAGTTTTATCACTATTTTTTCCATTTATTTCCTCAATTTTTGGTTTGCTTTTTTCAGTTCCACCTTTTTTCTTTTCTCCACCATTGTTTTTAACAGTTTCGTTTTCTTTAGGAGTTTCTTTATGTTTTTCTCCCCATTTCACTTTTTTATTATCAACAGATATAACTTGATCTTTAATTGATATTGTGGGATTTGGGGGATATTCTATAGTTGATGATGGGTTTCCAATTCCCTTTTTAGTTAATTTTTCATCATTTTTATTTTTACTTACTTCGGGTTTTAATTGTCCTTTGGGTTTCTGTAAATCTTTCTCTTTTTTTAACTCAATTCCATTAGCTTTTTCTTTTTCACTTCCCTTTTCTAATCCATTTTCGTGTTCAGTTTCTTGAAGTTTTGATTTTTCAATGACTTCTCCATTGTTATCATTTTCATGTTGTTTATTGTTAAAATTTAATGATTGCCAAAATGACTGCCAAATTGATTGCCAAATTGATATTACCTCATTATTTCCTTCTTCCTTCTTTTCACTTTCTTCAGCAGTTTTTATCTCTGTTTTCACTTCATTTACAATTGATAATTCTTCCTTTTTTACTTGATCAATTTGTTTAGCAATACTATCTTTCTCCTCTTCAGTTGTATTTGATTCAGCAGCTTTGTTTCCTAAATTTAATTCTTCTTGTTTTAAAACCTCCAATTTCTTTTCCGTTTCCTCAATTTCTTTTTTAAGGCTTTCGTTATCTTTTGGTTTTTTCATAATCTCTCCATCATTATTTTCTACAGCATTTTCAACAATTCCGGATTTCACATTTCCAGTGTTTTCTTTTACTAAATGATTTTGTTGATCATTATTTCTTTCGTTTTCATCATATTTATCAGAAACGACAGGCGATACTTCTTGAACATTTCCTTTGAGTATTTTGATATTCTCTCCATCATTTTTCCATAAGTTTTCAACATATCCTCCTTCAATTCCGGATTTTCCATTTTCAGTGTTTTCCTCCAAATAATTTTGTAGACCATCATTTGTGTTTTTTACTACTGTTCTGGGTACTACATTAGGAATCATTAAAATAAATTGTCCAATCAAAGGAGGCCATAAAACAATTAAAGTTTTTAAAAAACTTCGCATTGGAAATTTGAATAATGATTGTCAAAATATGAATAAATTGAGGGGAATTAAATGGGAAATGGAGAATAAATGGGGAGTGAAGAAATCGAAGCCCTTTAAAAATTAATTTAAGTTGCCAATATTCACGTGTTGCCTCATTCATGCATGCCTTGTGAATGTGTGTGAGTGAGTGTAAGAGCTTTTTTGAAAGAGAGAAATAGAGGAAAATTTTTGGCAACTAGCCCGCGCACTTCCGAAATGCCAACCTCAAAAAAAAGTCAAAAACTGATTTGTTTTTATCTTCTAGGTATATTAATTTAGTTATTTCAACACTTTTTCAACAGTTAGACATTTCAAAAATTCTAGTACACGGTTGTTTTGCCACGCCCTGTTGGAAGCCCGAGAATTTTCTAGTCTTTTCTATTTCTATTTTCAGTTTCTTTGTATTGTAATATTTATGTGTCACGTGTGACTTAACATTTACCTATTTCATTATTATTCTAGAAAATCTTTATTTTTAAGTAAATATATAATTTTTAGTTATTTCTGAATCTATCCAATTCTATATTCTAATATGCAGATCTTCGTGAAAACGTTGACTGGAAAGACTATCACTCTTGAAGTTGAAGCCTCTGATACCATTGAAAATGTCAAGGCTAAAATTCAAGACAAGGAGGGTATCCCGCCGGACCAGCAGCGCTTGGTTTGTAAACTTACCATTGTAAAATTATAACTAAATTTATAGATCTTCGCCGGGAAGCAGCTTGAGGACGGTCGAACTCTTGCGGATTATAATATCCAAAAGGAATCGACTCTCCATTTGGTTCTGCGTCTCCGCGGTGGAATGCAAATT
Source organism: Meloidogyne hapla (assembly GCA_000172435.1). Lineage (NCBI taxonomy): Eukaryota > Metazoa > Nematoda > Chromadorea > Rhabditida > Meloidogynidae > Meloidogyne > Meloidogyne hapla. The sequence continues at coordinate 38,288 of ABLG01001099.1, read as the reverse complement.
TTTGTTAAGACTCTCACGGGAAAGACTATCACTCTTGAAGTGGAGGCCTCGGACACTATTGAGAATGTGAAGGCTAAGATCCAGGACAAAGAGGGCATTCCACCCGATCAACAACGTCTGGTTTGCTTGATTCATTTATTTTTTATACTTTAACTCTTTAGATTTTTGCTGGTAAGCAGCTTGAAGACGGCCGCACTCTTGCGGATTACAACATTCAGAAGGAATCGACACTTCATCTTGTACTTCGTCTTCGTGGAGGAATGCAAATTTTTGTTAAGACTTTGACCGGAAAGACCATCACTCTTGAAGTAGAGGCCTCGGACACGATTGAAAACGTGAAGGCCAAAATTCAGGACAAAGAGGGGATTCCGCCAGACCAGCAGCGTCTTGTTTGTTCTTTCCATTTACATATCTTATCTCTCAATGTTTTTAGATATTCGCTGGCAAGCAGCTTGAAGACGGTCGCACTCTTGCAGATTATAACATTCAAAAGGAGTCTACACTCCATCTTGTTTTACGTCTTCGTGGAGGAGTGCAGATCTTTGTGAAAACTTTGACTGGAAAGACCATCACTCTTGAAGTTGAGGCCTCTGACACTATTGAGAATGTCAAAGCCAAAATTCAAGACAAGGAAGGCATTCCGCCAGATCAGCAGCGCTTGGTTTTTATTTGTTATTTGTCAGTTTCTTATTCTTAATTTCCAGATCTTCGCTGGCAAGCAGCTTGAGGATGGTCGAACTCTCGCAGACTACAACATCCAGAAGGAGTCCACCCTTCATTTGGTCTTACGTCTTCGCGGTGGAGAGAACTAAGAAAAGAACGATGAATAATGTATGGATAAATAAATTCTGAAATTGTGTTGGACATTATAATTCAATGATTTTTTGATTATAAACTTGGATGCGATTTTTGTCTTCTTTAAAATCTAATCATAACTTATGCTTTTCTAAAATTATATAAAGTCCATTTTCTTTCCAAGGTCTGGATACTACATAAAAAGTCGCATCCCTATTATAAATCGATAAATGCATAACCGATAAAAAAGTAAAGTTTCAGTTTCTTTAAAAAAATTTTTTTGTGATGATGAGATTGCCTTTTGGAATATATCTCCAAGAGTATTTGATTTCCCATGTTTCATAATTTTCAGCATGATATTTTTCAGATTTTATCCAATTATGTCTTTAGCACCATCTTCTAGCATCCCGGGACATCGTCGAACATGGGACAAAACTGAATTCGAAATCAGGGCTCAAGAGCGTTTGGCAGCTGAAAAAGAAGCTTTTGATATCAAGAGAGGGGTGATTAAACCACCTAAAGGCCCTAAAGTTCAACGTGAAATGTTGAAGCCTCGGGAATTTAAGGTTTTAATTCATTCATTCTTATGTATTATTAAATTATTTTTAAATTCAGTTGGATCTCGAATCAAAAGTTGGAAAACAAGTTGTTATAAATAAAACGACTCCTTCGGCCGAAAGTGGGGGATATTATTGCAATATTTGTGATTGTGTGGTCAAAGATTCTCTCAACTTTTTGGATCATATTAATGGGAAAAATCATCAAAGAAATTTGGGTGTGTATATTTTAAATGTATTCTTATTTTCCGTTCTAAACATTTTAGGTTTTTCAATGCGTGTCAAAAAGAGTACAGTCGATGAAGTGCGTGAAAGATTGGCATTAAAGAAGATTGAAAGTATTTTATTTTTTTAATTATATAAATAATTTTAAATTATTCAGAAGAATCAAAAGGTCGTGACAATGAAGAAGAAAGGCAACGTGATTTAAAAGAGGAAGAAGCAAAACTTGCAGATATGAAACGTCAACAAAGAGAACGCCAAAAGGAACAAATAAGAAAAAGACCAGCTAAAGTATTTTTTTTAATAATCTTTATTTAAAATATTTTAGAATAATTTGGAAGAAGTTTCTGCCGATCCTGAACTCTTGAGTATTATGGGCATTGGCAATTTTAGTAGTAAGCAGCAACAAAAGAAGAAAAAATAAAAACGAATTGTGATTGAGGTATTAAAGATTGGTTTTATTTTTGAAAAAAAAAATTTACAATAAGTCCCATTCTTGAATGACTATTTAGAGATCATTTGAACGAGTTTAAGGTGATCGATGTTTATCGCCTTGCCACCGTTGTTCCAGATGTTACCCGCTCTCAACATCTTGTAGCCTGGTCATACGTCTCCCATGCTAATCTTTTCCCATTGCGGAGTATTCTCCTTCAACTTCGTACTCATCCCTTATAGTTTTTAAGGCAATGAGTTTGTATGGTCTTTCTTCCTTCTCGATCAACTTCTTCATACCATTTAAAAGAAGTTTTACAAGAATTATTTAATTTTCTGCTGCCATTCAGACGTACGATGGTGTGAAGAAATTGATCGAAAAGAAAAGAATGGCAGACCTCCGTTTATTGCCTTAGAAATTATAAGGGATGAGTACGAAGTTGAAGGAGGAGAAGAGGAGGAAGAAACTACAATCGAATTATATCCAGATGGTGAAGCGTTTCAGCTTATAAACTACTCCGCAATGGGGAAAGATTAGCGTGGGAGACGTATGGCCAGGCTACAAGACGTTGAGAGCGGGTGACTCGATGCTGAACGCGAAGGTAAACAGCGTGTTCTGTGTACATGCTTCTTTGTCGATATCACTCGTTTAAATAATCTCAAAATACTATTTTAAGAGTAGCCTTATTTCAAAACAACTTTTTGTATTAAATTTTTTTCTCTTTTTAAATAAAATTTTGCCCCAATGTCTGAATTTCATTTTAATATTTATTTATTTAACTCATAATATCTAATTGTACATTTCGATTTTAAAAATTAGCTAACTAATAAGTAAATGTCTTCATCTTTTTCCAAAAGTTTTGGTTATACAAAGCAGAAAATAGAAGCTACTCATAAATCTGTCAATAAAAAAACCGGGCAAAATCAATGCAACGAAAATGAAAGTGATAGTTCATCTGAAATTGAATCGTTTAACTTTGAAGGTAAAGATTTACAGATGGAGGATGACCAAAATGAGGAAGAAGTTGAATGTGACAATGAAGAAGAATATTCAATGTCCGATGCTGAGATAGCTGCTTTGCGAAATAGTAAGTTTTATTATTTTTTAAATGTAAAACTACTAGGTAGAATTTTTTTGACTCGAATATATCTTTACACAATAATATCAATGCCTATAATTCGACCTAATTAATTAAAATTTTAATTTTCAGAAATCTCTTCATTTTCTTTAAAAAAGTTGACAGTGCTAAAATCAAAAATTGGTTTGGAATTATTCAATAAAATAATGTATGGAAAATCAATTAGTTCAATTAATGAAAACAATTTAAATAAAACAATTCAATCTAAAAAGAGTGGAGGAACTCATGTAAATATTATTTCTTAATTTTTAAAAAATATTTTGTAGAGACCTCGAGTAGAATCATCTACTCGTCCTCCACCAAAATTTCGTCCAATCAAAGGGTTAGAAGTACGTAAAGCTAAAAATTCTCATTTTGATCCTCGTTTTGCTGCTTCGTCAGGAGAATTTGACCAAATAGCTTTTCATAGAGATTATTCTTTTATTGAAGATTTAAGGAGAAAAGACATTCAAGTAATTTTTATTTATAAAATATTTAAATTATTTTAATTTTTAGGAGCTACAAAATGCTTATAAACAAATAAAAAGAGAAGGAGGTAATCCTAAACAAATTGAAAGAATTAAAAGGAATTTATTGAGATTAAGAAATCAACAAAAAGTTTGTTTTTTGATGTTTTTTAAATAAATAATTCTTTAAATTTATAGGATTATCATGATCAAAAATTAAAAGAAGATATATTTGCTGAATTACGTCAAACAAATATTGAGCGAATGAATAATGGGGAGAAACCTATTTATTTGAACAATAGTGGGTTTTAGATTTTTATTTTATTTAAAGGTATTTGGAATAATACGTATCTTTAAATATTAAATATCCTTATCAAATCCATCTTTGCCGGTTAAAATCTGTTCCAAACATTCCCAGTTGACATACAACAAAAAACATTCTTCGTGTCCTAATATTTAAATGAAATTACAAGAAAATGTTAATGATGGGATAATTAATTGTCTTTTATCTTTCCAATTTTAAATCTATTTTTAATTAATTTTTGATCCTTTTTTACAGACGAATTAAAAGAGAAATTTATTGAACGAAAAAAACAACAAAAACATAACAAAGACCAAAGAATTCAAGAAACATCAAAAAGCAACAAAAATACAAATAAAGGAGGAAAAGATGAAAAGATGGATGATGTTGAAGGAAGAAAAGAATTAAATAATTAGTTTTATTTTAAATAAATTTATTTAAAAATATATTTTCTCTTTTTTTTTATTTTTTAATATATAAATTCTGGATAGAATTAAATTATTCTTTTTTTATTTATTCAAAAAATATTTTTTATTTTATTTTCCACGTAGATTTATATTGATGGATTATTTTTATACTTATTCATTTTTCTTTCTACAATTTGGTGAGTTGGCAAAAATTGTTTATATATTTTTTTAATTCTATTTTTTAGATTTAAACGAAAATGGGGCAATTTCTTGAAAGAATTGATTTTCAAGATGAAAGAAATAATTTAATTAAAAATTCTGAAAATGAGTCAACAGATGTTCCAAAATGGGATTGTCTTTTATTAACTGCAAGAAATGAAAAACAACGAAATATATTTATTCAACAATTAGAACATCTGCGTTTAAAAGAAAGAAATTTTTGTAAAGAATATATTGTTTTGGCAGACAAACCAGAAGGAATAAGAATAGGTAAATTTAAATGAGGTATTGATAAAAAATAGAAAAGAATCGAGAAATACTTTTGTTGAGTACAGGTTGTCCTCCAATACATTTTTGAGCTGATTAATTAAAAATGACTTTAATTGTTAAACGCTTCAATCCTTTTACTAGTTTAACCATTCTCTTTCACGTGAATTTATGAAAGATTTTTTTCTATTTTTATTTTGTGAAAGGTTCTGGTGGTGCAACACTTAATGCACTTTTGATTTTTGAACAACTTTTTGGAAATAATTTTAAAAATGCTCGTTTACTTTTATTGCATAGTGGTGGACTTAGGTATTAATTTCTTTCTTTAATTTAATTTTTTAAAATAAAAATTTTTAGTCAAAGAATTCCTCATGTTGCATTAACTGGTAAAGCTTTTATGTTAATGCCTGATGGAAAAACTTTATTTGAACATAAATTAATTGCTTACAAGTAAGAAATAAAAAAATAAATTATTTTTATTTTTTCATTAATTTTTAGAAAATTATTAAATTCTTTTTCTAATTTTGGTGGTTTTTTATTTATTACATCAGCAGATGTTTTGGAATATTTCCCAAATGATTTTTATATTTCAAAAGAAATTTCTTTATTTTTAATTGCACACCAATCAAATTTAGATGTTGCTACCCAACATGGAGTTTATGTTTTAAAAGAAGAAAGTAAAAAAGAATTTAAGAAAGAAAAATTATTTATTTTTTTAGAACTTTACAAAGTTTTACAAAAACCAAATATTGAACAATTAAAAAAAGTTTCTGGAGCTATTTTACCACCAAATGAATTTAATTTTTTTGAAACAGCATTAACAGATAGTTGTTATATTATTGGCCCAGAAATGATTGAAAATTTGATTAAAATTAGAAAAGAAAATGGTAATTAATAATTTGGATTTTTTATTGAAAAATAAGCCAAATAAATGGATATTTTATTAGAATTCCCAAAATGTTTATTTATTCTAGATTTTATAATTTTTTAGAACTTTTGATTCAAATAATTAATTATTCATTTGTTAATCATTTAATTCTTTTAATTATTAAAAAATCTTTTTTTAAAGGAGAAGTTATTTGTGAATTATGTTGTTATCGAGATTTTCTTTGTCCAATTGGTTTAGCACCAAATGAAGAAAAAACAATTCATTTTATTAATAACAATTCTGAATTATTTAAATGGCAACAAATTCTTTGGTAAAAAATAAAAGAAAAAATAATTAAAATAATTTATTTTAAAGGAATATATTTAATAAAATAAATCCACAAATTATTTCATTGGGAATTAATTCATTTTTTCATTTTGGAACTGTAGGAGAATTACTTTCACATTTCTTTGATGAGAATTCTGCTTTTAAGAAGAAATTTTTGCCTAATATTGGAGAAATTGGGAATTTGGCTAATTGTTTGATAGAAAAACCAGAAAAGGTAAAAATAAATATTTTTAAAAAGAAATTAAGGAAATGGAATTAATCCTATGTTAGGATTCTCCTCCATCTCCAAAAGTCATTGAATTTGACAGTTTTTCTTTTTTCAATCCTCCTTTTTGTCATTGTCCAAATTATTTTTTTCAAGTACTGGTTTTTGGAGAGAACGCTTGCCCCGAAAAAAACTTCTTTTCTAAACTAGGAAACAAATGCGATGAAAAATAATTTTGACAAAAAACATTTTTTAATTTTTTTTCAGATTTCTCAAAAAAGTTTTCTTGAATGGTGTAGATTAAATTCAAATTGTACAGTAGAAGATAATTGTATTTTAAGTGGTGTTGTTTATGAAGAACAGACTCAAATTTATGTAAAGTCTGGTTTGTGTATTTGTACATTTCCAATTGGTGAAGAAGAGAAAGAAGGTTCAAAAAATATTTAAAAATAAATATAATTTATTTTATTTATTTAGAATTAAATTATATTACGGTTATTTTTCATATTGAAGATGATTTAAAAAGAAAAACAGAAAAAGAAGATCTTAAATGGTTTGGGCATTCTATTAAATATTTACAAGGAGAGGATAATTCTCTTTGGAATTGTCCACTTTTCTCCTCTTATTCAACACCTTCTAAATCTTTTTTAAAAACAATTGAAGCAATAAATTTTGGATTAAAGTAAAACATTTATTTTTGACTAAAAAAAGTTTATTTTTTTAGTGATTCAAAACCTTTATTTTCCATTGCTCAAGTTTTGGAAAAAGCAAATGTGAATAAAATGTTAATGGAAAGAAAAAAATTATTAGAAGAAAAAATTGTGTGATTAATCAATAAATTAAGGTTTTTTGTAAATATTTTATTTTAATATTTACTGTGATATTTTTTATAAAAAATTATATATATTTTTAATTATTAAAAAAAATTTTTTTGCAATAAATATTTCTCGCCTGTCATTTAAGAAAAAAAAAGATTGTTATCTCAAATTTTATTTATTGAATGACTGGCTGTTTGGCCGAATTTGTTGCCTTTTTATTTTTAATATATTTTTATTTATTTGTCATATATATTTAATTCTAAACTGGATTTTCTTATAATTGAGAAAAAGTAAATAATATATTTTTTACACACAATCATAACTTATTTTATGATGTATATTTACTACCTAATTCTTTATTAAGAGAATTTTGACGAAAAATCCATAAAATAATTTTTTGTTAAAATTGTTTTATTTAATTTATTAACCGTGAAGGATACTAAAAAGAGACATGTAAAACTTCGACAATAATTAGTAAAAATTGGTAACTCATTCTCCTCCTCGCTTTTTCAATTCTAATAACAATAAATAATTTTTGTTTTAATAATTCTTTCAATAATTTTTTAGAATTTAAACATTTTATTTAATATTAATTTTAATGTTGGAGCATCAAAGCAACCAAAGTTTGGATCAACTCCTTACGGTATCTCTTCAGTAAAATCTTTTAAATTAAATTCTTCAATTTAGGCACTTCATGGAGTTAAATTGGCAATATTTGATCCTTTATTCTGTGAACAAAAAATAAAATCAGAACTTCCATTTTTGATTGCCAGAAATGCTGTTGTTTGGTCTTATAAGGAGCAAAAGCAATTAATTGACGAATATTTCAACAAAAATGATAGAATATCTCCAATTCCAGAAAGGTAATTTTAAAGTAAAAATATGGGATATATAATTTTTAATTATTCTCTGGGGAAAGAAGAAGAAGGTCTTTTATATTTTAAACCTTTGTCCGTCTCTAAAGAGTTAATTGGGAAGATGGACATAAATTCCTAACAACCTCCAGGAAACTTTCTTTCCTAATTATTGAATCAAAAAAATTTAAATATTTAGGCAACCACTCGATCTTCAGAAGGAGGAGAAAACTTCAAAAGAACGACAAAAACAATTAAAGGAAAATAATAAAAACCAGACTGAAGCTAAAATACAGGCAATGATTGAAGAATTCAAAAAACTTGATTTGTGCTCTTAATGGTATTTATATGAACAGACGAGAAAAGGGCTCTAATATTTACGAGTATTATAATATTCTCACATTTTTGCATTTGTTTATAGACAAGCCATATTTTTATATTTAGGGGCTAAATTTATACGATTACGAGGTATTGGTTAGTTTAAATTTAAAAAATGTTATTGTATTTGAAGGCGTTGTCTATAAAATATGTAATTTATCACTTTCTCACATTTGATATATGTTTTCAAACAATTTTTTCGTTTTTTGTCATTTACATTTAAAAATAAATACAATAGAAAATTAAATTTGCAAATGTTCGCCATACCTATCCTTGTCATCCATGTTTGTCTTTTTTACATTTTTTAGAGAAAAATAAGTTAAAATATATTTTAAAATATAAATAAGATTTAACAAAAAAATGTTTGAAAATTTTCAACTCTTTTTGGATTCCTTTTGATTTTTATAATTTTCTTTACCTTCTTTGTCCTCAATAAAGCATCGAGAGGTGTTTTTATGAATTTTTGTATTAACTGTTAAAGACTTGATTTTTTCCAAAAATTGTTTCTCTTCCTCTTCAGAATCCTAAAAATAAAATTTGGAAATTGTTTAAGTTTTCAAAGTCAAAGTTGGGTTTAATAAATTTTCTTCGGGTGAAATAATTCAGAGAAACAGAAAAGGAAGGTCCAGCAATATATTATTTATATCGACTTCGTTTAAAAATCTTTCAGAACAAATAAATTAAAAGAATTTTTAAAGTTCTTATGGTAAAGAAGGGTTGACCTAGGGCTGCCCCCACCCTTCTAATTCCTACAAATATTTATTAACCCGTATTTAGAAAAATATAAAAAAAACCTCTTTTTCTTCCTCTTCATCCTCAGAAGATTCTTCTACATTATCTGTCACTTTCAATTCATTAATTCCTTTGTCTAATTGTGCTTCAGCATAAACATTATTTTTTATAATTTGCTAAATTATTCTTTAAATTAAAAAAAAATTTTTTTAATAAAAACCTCTTTATCTGAACATTTATCAATTTTCAAAAAGTTTCTCCATTCATCGCCTTCAGGTAATTTAAATTCTTTTAATTTTGTTGACATTAAACGAAGAGAATTAATTTGTTGTTTTTCATTATCTAATTGAATAGCCATCGCTCTTGAAAGGCACATACAACGATCAGAACAAAATTTGTTTGGTTCAGCTTCTACTGGTAAAAACTTTAAAAAGAAAAACAATATCAGTTATTAATTTAAAAAATTTAAAAAAATTCAGAAAACGTTCCTCGTTTAAATGTCTTTGTTAAATCATTTTTTTGAAAAAATTATTAAAAAAACCTCTTTTCTCCCTTCTCGTTTCATACATACAAATTTTCGTCTAAAATCAATAGAAATCGAATTTCCACAAACAGGATAACCACATACTTTTCCCAAAAAACGTTCTTCAATTACTTCTGCCCATGAATGTAAATCCAACACTTGTAACTTAAATATTATAAAATAAAAATATTAAAAAAATAAATTTACATGATTAAACATTTCTTTTTCACTAACTGGCTCAATAAGTGCACATATTGCCTCATATACAGTTCTTTTTCTTTTCTCAGAAAGTTTAATAACTTCTCGTTGTTCTTTTAATCGTTCTGCTAATCTTGTTGAATTTATTTTTATTGGATTTGTTGAAGGTTTTTGTTGTTTATTGTTCATTTTATTTGCAAATAACTAAAAAAGAAATTAAGAAAATCGTAAAATATAAAAATAAAACAATATGCCAAAAGAAGGACAAATCATCCATCGTCAAATTTAAATTTTGTTGATTTAATGCTCTAAAACTCTGGATTCCACACGCGTGAGAGAAATTTCATTAAAATTTTTATGAAAATTACTTCTTACATGGCGATATTTATTGTAACATCGATGAGTGTTTTATTTATTAAATATCTATTGTCTTATTTTCCTTTTAAAGCTAGACTTTCTGAGGCAAATTTTCCAACGTTGAATAGAAGCTTTAGATTTTATGAAGATACCATGACAACGATTAATGGGGAATACTAGAATTAGGATTAAAAATTAACCCAAATAATAAAAGTAAACAAACTTTCATAATATTCACTTTTTTGCTTGCATTATTTTTTAAAGTTCACGGTAGTGAATCCTACTATTCCTTTAATTTTTTATTGAAAATATAAAAAAAAAACAATTTTTAACAGTATCAAAAATAAATTGCAAACATTATTTTCAAACTACCACACAGCGTAGGCAAGAATAGTAAGGGAGGATGGGATTTTCCGCCTCTTTAACTATGTTAAAAGGCCAGCCTAAAAAGCAAGGTAGTTGTCTCGCACATAATATTTTACTAGCTCTTACTAGACTGTTGGGAGAGAACAAAAATTCTTTGTAGTCAATGGATCGCAGTTGTTCCTCTTCTCATATTTTCATTTTCTCCCTATCGCGCTTTTTTCGTCTGTCCTCACTTATCAAAAATGAATGAATTTTACTAGTAAATCGGAAATTTATAATCCTTTCTCTTTTATTTTATACGGAGAATTATCAGCAACTTGTCATTCTCACTTCGAACTTGTTATTGACCCCATCAATCTAAAAGTTTTCATTTTACTTTTACAAATTCTCTTAAAGTTCATTTCATAAGTTTTCTTTTCGTATATCGTGAATCTTCACGGCAATGGTTATTTATCATTAATTTTGAATTTATCACTACATATCTTGGCGAAGTGTATAAATGCAAATTTCAGAAAGTATAAAAGGACTACATTTACGTGACCTTTTCATTTTAATTTTAATTTTCTGATTTGATCGCGTTTTTTCCTTTGTTCTTTCGTAAGTAAACGTGATTTGACCTTTCTCGTTTTTTTCTTTCAATGTACTTTAAAAATTTTACGGGCGTCATTTGTGTTCCTTCTTTTCCTCCCATCCCTCTGTAGAACTAGGTGAGTTTCGCTGAGATATGAGCTTTGTTTAAACAATTTCATTTCTACTTTACAAATTCTTCATACATAATTCACTCATTTATAAATCCTCTATTTTCTAATAAATTTCTTAAAGCTTATAGTTTAATATTTCAGAAAGTTAAAACGCTTATTTCTACGTTCAAAACAATTATGGCTGTTCCTCCCGATGTCATTGAGAAGATTGAGGCTGGCTACAAAAAGCTTCAGGTACTATATCAGACCTTTTAAAATTCCGAGATCTTTAACTTTTTAGGAGGCGCCGGAGTGCAAGTCTCTTCTCAAGAAGTACTTCACCAAGGAAGTCATGGATCAAACCAAGAACTTGAAGACCAAACTTGGCGCAAACTTGCTTGATGTGATCCAGTCTGGAGTTGCGAATCTTGATAGCGGTGTTGGTGTTTATGCGCCTGATGCTGAGTCCTATACTCTCTTCAAACCGCTTTTTGACCCTATCATTCAGGTTAATCTTTAAGTTTTGTTTTTACATTGTATTTTCCTTCTCAGGACTACCACAATGGATTTGGCCCTGACCAGAAGCAGCCGCAAACCGATTTGGGTGAAGGGAAGACTCAACTGTTGCCTGACCTGGATCCTGAGGGTAAATTCATCAACTCGACGCGTGTTCGTTGTGGGCGTTCTCTTCAAGTTTGTTGTATATTGTTGGAACCAGTTTATTTTTCTTTTGTAGGGATATCCTTTCAATCCATGCTTGACCAAGGAGAATTACACGGAAATGCAAGACAAAGTGAAGGGGGTCTTTGACCAGCTTAAGTCTGGTTGGTTTTCTCCCTCATTCTTTTAATGATCTTTTGTACTTCATATTCAGATCCTGAGCTTGGTGGCATCTACTATCCTTTGGAGGGAATGACTAAGGATGTTCAGACTCATTTGATCAAGGATCACTTCCTGTTCAAAGAAGGAGACCGCTTTTTGCAAGCTGCGAATGCTTGTCGTTACTGGCCAACTGGACGTGGTATTTACCACAATGACAAGAGGGTTAATCTAACAAATATAATTTTGTTAAATAAATCCTTTTTCATCAGACTTTCCTTGTTTGGGTGAATGAGGAGGATCATCTTCGAATTATTTCTATGCAAAATGGAGGTAATGTTGGACAAGTGCTTGAGCGATTGATCAAAGGAGTGAAGGCAATTGAGACTAAGGTTCCATTCTCTCGCGATGATCGTCTTGGTTGGCTCACTTTTTGCCCTTCGAATTTGGTTCGCTTTGAATTTGTTATAAAATTTTATTTTTCTTTTAATAAAGGGAACGACTGTTCGTGCTTCTGTTCATATCAAATTGCCAAAGATTAGCGCCAAACCAGACTTCAAGAAGTGAGTTTTTATATGTTGAAGGGGTATTGATTAATACATTCACTTTTAAGGATCTGTGACGAGATGAAGTTGCAAATTCGTGGCATTCATGGTGAGCACTCGGAGACTGAAGGTGGCGTCTACGATATCTCTAACAAGGCTCGTCTTGGTCTTACCGAGTTTGAGGGTAAATTACTTAAATTTCTAAAAATTGGTAAAAGACTGGCTTTTTACCAAAAATATATATGATTGCTTCAAAATTTTAAAGATAAATTTTTATTAATGTTTTCATTTTCAGCTGTGAAGCAGATGTACGACGGTGTCAAGAAGTTGATCGAGCTTGAGAAGGCTGCCTAGACGGGAAGATAATGCTATAGGAAAATAATTAATTATAGGTGACAGAAATTGGATACTTAAAATAGTTGAGAGATACTCTAAATATATAATAATGTTTTAAATTTATCTTGCATAATATTTTGTCTTTGTCGTTATTTGCGAGTAAATTGTATAATTAATTTTGTTTTTTGTCAATTTAGGAATTTTATTAAATTTGTACTTATTTCTTTTTGAATATCATTTTTTGGTTGATTTTGAACTTTATTTTTGAAAAGGACAAGATATTGGAATTTTTTGAAATTAAAATAAAACATTTACCATTTGCCCTTTAATCTTTTAATATAAAATGAGTTCTTTTGGATGTTGAATCATTCAATTTAGCATTTTACATTCATTGCTTATTTTCCTACAAACGTTTATTATTTAAAATTTCTCATTTCAATATTTTTTAATTTATTCGTTTAGTTTAGGAATATTTAAAAAAAAAGTTATCAAAAATTTAATTTTTCTAAAATTAGTTGATTAATTTTGAAATTTTTAATTCGAAAATTTTTCAAAAGAAAATGCCGTCTCCAAATATTTTAAATTCATTTACTGCTGCTCGACGGGAAAAATTTAAATGTTCGTGTTTTTGTTTCAGAACATATGTTGAAGTATATTTTTAATTAGGAAGAGAATTTTAATATTTTTTAATTAATAAAAGGATGTTACATTTTTTATTGCTGTTTTTGGTGTTTTAATTTCCCTTCTAATATTTATTCTCCATTCAAAATCAGGCCAATTTTTAAAAGATGAAATGTTTATGGATAAAATAATTATTTCAACAACATTTTCTATAATTATAAATATTTTTATAATTATTGCTTTATTTACAAGAGTTGCTGCATTTCTTTGGCCTTTTATTATTTTTCAAGTAAAATTTAGAAAAAAAAAATATTTAAAAAAAATATGATCGTGAGAAAAGGAAATTAAGTGGAAATGAAAAATAAAATAGAAAGAATGGTACAAAAAATCCTTTGAATGTACCTAAAATTTGAGTGTGTTTATTTTGTTTGTAAAATTAAAAATTTAATTTTTATTTTTTTTAAATGATTTTTTGTGCTTTTTAGGCAATTGGTATATTTATCAATAGCAAATTTCTTTTTATTATGGCAATGACTTGTTTAGAAACATTTGAGAAAACTTCAAAAGGATATCATAGTAAATATATTTATTTTAATTTATTTTTATTTTTTCAGTTACAAATTTAAAAGAACAACAATTTCGTTTTGAAGAATTAAATGGATTTGTAGTTTTGGGTTTATTATTTTTATTCCAATTGTGGATTTTTTCAATTATTTGGCGTTCCTATAATGCAATAAAATGGGAACAAATAACAAAAAAATTAACTGAAGAACAACAAAAAAATAAAATTGAGGAGAATAATATGAAAACATCCGGTGATGAGAAATTTATTATTCCTTGAAAAATTAGAGAGAAAAACAAGAAATTAAATTCTAAATCCTATTTAATTACTAATATTTAAATAAAATATTTAATTTTTAATTAAATTTATGTGGTGTTTTTTAAAATAAAATTTAAATTTTTTTAATAAAATTCTAAGCACTTCGTTTGGTGAAATACCAAAAGTTGTCTTCACGCCTTTTTCTGATCTCTTTCGCTTGCTGCATGGTGAAAAGGACGTATGTCGTGACTGGAAAAAGTAGCGTAGATGATACTATTTGTTTTAAGCTTTGCAGGCTCAGCTTGTGCTTTCCTGTCTTCTTTTGTTCTTCACGAGTTGGAACTTTCTTGATAATTGACGTCTTTCTCTTTGGACTTTTCTTCTTTCGTTCCGTTTTCTTCTTTTTCTTCACCGTAACATCCTTCAAGTCAGGCTTCTTATACATTGCACCACCAATGAAATACTTTCTTTTTAGACATATAATCTCAAACATGATTATAAAAGCTGCTTCCAATTACTTCAGTTTCATAAACGTATGCTGGCCCAACTGGCAACGTCTCGCACAGATGGATGTGGACAAACTACTAACATAACTAAACGGCCAGACGTTCGACGTTGCAAAAAGCGTAAGTCAAATTATTATTTTTATTTAATTTAAAAATTATCTAATCTTAAATATTTAGATAGAGCCATCTGTACTCGCAGAACTAATCCGAAAGGCGAAGGCAGCATTCCAAGCGCAACCCATGCTTCTAGAACTCGTTCCGCCTCTTGTTATTTGTGGCGATATACATGCTCAGTACAATGATTTGCGTCGCATATTCAGCCAACTTGGACAGCCGCCCACAATTAGATATCTCTTCCTTGGAGGTAAAAACTAAAACCCTAAAAACACTCCTAAATAATCTCTCTTATTTAGATTATGTAGATCGAGGGCCACAAAACTTGGAAACGATTGTATTGTTGCTGTGTTACAAGGTCAAGTATCCAGCCTGTTTTTACCTTGTTAGAGGCAATCATGAAACAAGTCCGGTCAACTCCATTTATGGATTCAAAGCAGAGATTGAACGACGGTATGGCCAGCGAGATAAAATCGGCTTATTTTGGATGTTCAATGATGCGTTTTCTCAAATGCCATGTAGTGCTCTAATAGGAGGTGAAGATATTCATTAAAAAGAGGTAAATACTAAAGATATTGTAGGTCGGATTCTCTGCATGCATGGGGGCTTGTCGCCGGCACTGACTGAAAGAGATCAACTACGACTCATCAAACGCGGATGGCAGGATCCTCAAGGCGTCAATATTGCAATGGATTTGCTTTGGTAATATCACTGAAATAAATTGACAAATTTCGAAATTTAGGTCCGATCCTGAACCTGGAATTAAAGGATGGAAGGCTAGTCCTAGGTAAAAATGATTTTAATTAACTAAAATATTATTTTCTGTTACCATTTCAGAGGGTGCAGTTACTTATTCGGTGATGATGTACTGGCTGATGCGTGTCGCAAACTTGATGTGGACGTAATTGTAAGAGCTCACCAAGTTGTACAGGACGGATACGAAATACATCCAACTCAAAAACTGGTTACTGTGTTCTCTGCGCCAAACTACTGTGGAGAGGCATGGAGTAAACAAATCGCCATTTTATTTAATAATTTTAGTTTAACAATGCTGGTGCTGCTATGCACGTGGATGTAAAGTTGGGTTGCTCATTCTCTCAATTCTGGCCAGTAAATAGTCCACAACCACCAAACAAACAAAAACAAACGGCGATAGCAACAGCCATGCCAGTATCGTCTCGTTATGTAACTTCTACGGCGGCTAACAAATCTACAGCTAATAAACCAACAACTCCAACTGTTTCATCTACTAGTGTTGGTACTAAACCCTCATTCCATGTAAAACCTTCCGCACCAGTAAAATTGTTAGCCTCATCTCGCTATACTCCTTCTGCTGTTGTGCCTGCCTCAAAACCTAATTCATCACTAGCTACCTCATCTCGTTATGTTATGTCTACCCCTCCCCCTCCGGACTCTAAAAAGTCACAAGCCCCATCAACTAAAAAATAATTGTCCATATTTTTTGTATATAATTTTGTTGTATATACATAATGTTGTTTGTTATATAATTGTGTTCAGAAATAAAATTATATAATAGTTGTTCTTGATTAAAAATTGGTTGGAAGTTAAGGCCCCAGAAATTTTGCCAATAAGAATTCTAGACTGACAATGGAAACTTTCGTAAAATAAAATTGTTTTTACAATTTTAAGTCCACTGAAAAATTAATGTGGCATGAAAGAACAATATTAAAATGCGACACAGTAGACCTAAAATAATGACTAGGTCGAGGTTCAATTAAAAAAAAACTTGGCGCCAGTTCGAGAAATTTTGATACACCGAAACTGAAATGAGCACAAAATTAGCCTTTCCATTAAATATTATAAGAAGGATTCGATGAAGAAAAAATTAAATTTTAAACCTTTTTAATTCCTCGAACTGACTTTAAAAATTAATTTTTAAACAAATCGAAAAATATTATATTTTTGCAATTCTTAAAGCTTTAAATGTTTGGGTCATTATTATTTGTATTTCCAAGTAATTGTCTTTTAACAAGTTTATTATAAAGACCTTCAGTTTGATCCATTAATTCTGAATGAGAACCCATCTAAAAATTATTTGTTTTTATTTTTTAATTTTTCTAAAAATAACCTGAACAATATTTCCTTCATTTAAAACAATAATTCTATCAGCCCTTTCAACAGTAGAGAGACGATGAGCAATTAAAAGAACAGTTCTACCTTTTTTACATAACATTATAGATTCTTGAATAACATGTTCACTTTCAGAATCTAAAGCTGAAGTGGCTTCATCCAAAATTAAAACAACAGGATTTCGAACAAGTGCTCTAGCTATTGCTATTCTTTGTTTTTGACCACCTTTTTTTTAATTTGAAAATTTTTAAAAATTTTTCAAAAATTACCACTCATTTGAACACCATTTTCTCCACATTTTGTTTCATAACCAAATTCACTATTAATTACAAAATTGTGAATATTAGCTAATTTTGCAGCTTTTATTACATCATCCATTGTATATTCATTTTCTTCACATCCATATAAAATATTTTCACGAACAGAACAAGCATAAAGTGTTGGCTCTTGAGAAACTAAAGAAACCTAAAAAAACATTTTTTTTAATTAAAAATTATTCTTACAATTTTATGAAAATATCTATGTTCATATAAATCAATTGGAGAATCATCTAAAAGAATTTGACCAAAAAGTGGTTCATAAAAATGTTCCAACAAAGCTATTATACTCGATTTTCCAGCACCGCTTGGTCCTACTAAAGCAACAACTTCACCGGGAAGAATTGAAAAGGAAAGATCCTAAGAAAATTTAATGAATCAAAATTAATAAAATAAACCTTTAAAACATTAGTATTTGGTCTCGTGGGATATGAAAAACCAACTTGACAAAAATCAATTTTTCCAAGAACCTTAAAGAAAATTTTCAGAAATTATAAAAATTAAGAATTAACCTTTTCTGGCATTAATTCTCCTTTTTCCAATTTTATTTTCGGCACTCTTTTCATATATTCAAAAACTTTACGTGATGCTCCAACACATTCCATTAAGCTAGTCCCTACACTGTTTAACATATAAAAATTCTCTCCAAGTTGTAATTGATATAACATAAAAGCAAGCCTAAAAATTATCAATTAAAATTAGCAAAAAATCAGAAAATTTATTTGTTTAGAAAATCTAATTTCAAACAATTTTTCTAAAAAAAAAAGGCATAATTCTAGACAAACATGTTTTAATTAATTTTAAAATACATTTGATCAGCAGTCATTCGACCTGAAAGGACCAAATGTCCACCATAGGAGAGAATAGCTACAAGAATGCAATTATTTGCCAATTCATTGACCCATTGAAATCCAGCTAATGCCATAGATTTTTTCTTTAAAATTAAAAAAATAAAAAAAAATGTAAAAATATATAAACTTTATTAATTTCAAGCGTTCTAAATAAATGCCATTCAAAACGATCTTTCTCTTTTTGTTCAGAAGCAAAAGAACGGATATTTCGCATACAACCAACAACTTCTTCAGCAACACGATTTGCATCTGATTTTGTTTGTTGTGTTTTTTCACTTAAACTCTAAAAGATAAAATTAATTAAATAAATTAAATATATGCCCGTAAACAGGAAAAATTTTGGAAAATCATCGGTATTTTATTTAATTCTTCAATTTTTCGGCTACGGGCTTTATTAAAACTAACATCATAATAAGAACTGTAAAGTTTTGTAAAAAATGTAATTGGAGGTATTACAATAACAGTTAATAGAGTCAAACGCCAACTCATTCCCATCATAAAAACAACAGATCCAATAACCATCAAACCGTTTCTTAGTAAAACATTTACATTTGTAGATATTGTTGCTGACATTGTCTTTAAAAATAAATTGAAATAAAAAAAATTATAAATTAAAAATTAACCTCACAATCTGAAATTAAACGAGAAAGTATTTCGCCTGTTTGTGCTTGGTCAAAGAAAGCAATTTCTTGGGAAATAATTGAACGAAATAAATCTCTTCTCATCAAAAGATTAATTTGAGCAGTAGTATAATTAAGAGTACCAGCACGAAGACCACCAAAAATGGTTACAATCTAAATTAAATTTAAAGAATGAAAACAAAAGGGAAAAATACCAAAAGAAGCAAAGACATAAATAAAACAGATTCAAAAAATTGGTGAACATCCCGTGTATGGACAATACCCGAAATAACTTGAGCAGTGTAAAGAGGAACAAAAACTCGAGCCAAAATTAAAATCATTTTAAAAAACAAAAAAAAATGATTTTCTTACCAGAGGCATAAATAACCAAAAAGAGAAATCCAACAAGAAGCCAATTCCAAACATATAAACAATAACCAAGCAAACAACGAATATGTTCCCAAGTAGAAATGCGTAGAGGTAAAAGGTTAGAACTTTGTTGATGTCCATTTAAGGAAGAAAAATTTGAGGAAGATCCATCAGTACCACCATTATTTATATTTAAATCATTAGAATTATTAAGTAATGGATGATAAGCAGAATTTGCATCCAAATTCGGAGAATAAGAAAGACTGAAAAAGAATTAAATTAAAAAATTCTTCGAAAGGGTTTGACTTTAATTAAATTTATTAAAATATTTACCAATTTTTCCGAAACAAACAAAATTCGTATAAAGCATGCACACAAATAAAAGCAAAAATATTCCAAATAATATTTAGCCAAACACCAAGAAAATGCAACTGTTTATCAAGCTCAGAAAAAGCGAGTAATTTGACGAGGGAAAATGAGAAGTTGCAGATTTGGAGTCCAATCAGAAAAAAATTTAAAAATTTTGGGAATATTTTTTCTGGATTATCTCTCTGAAGAGGAGAGCGAAAGTAAAGCACCGGAATAAAAAATAAAAGAAGAGATCTAAGCAAGAGTAAAATTAAAAAGTCAAATGGCGAAGAGATGAAAGAGTAGCCATCTAAAAAATTAGGAAAAAATTTGTTAGTAATATAAAATAAAAATGTTTATGAAAACGTAAAAAAATATAGATAATGCAATGAAAATTAGTCCCCATGAATAAATATTTAATTTACATATTACTATATTTTCCGGGGTAATTTTTAAGTTTACTTCACCAATTTAAAGATTTAAATTAGAATAAAATTACCTTTTAGCGATGAATAATCCCATATTCGAGAAATATTGAGGTTGGAGAAAGGACGACCACCATTATAAAATCCAAGTGATAAAACTGTGACGAATAAATCAGAAAACCACAAAGAGCAAAGTAAAACAACACACAGAAGGTGTCTGCAAAAAGGAGTTAAATTTCGAAGAGTTGGCATCGAAAAAAAATAGAAATATTTGTGAAAAAATATCTAAATTTTTGTAAAAAACGTTAAAAAAAGTATATATTTATGTTAAAGAATAAATACGTTTAAATAAATGAAAAAATAAATCATTTGCAACGGAAAGAATCAGATGAAAGAGCCAGCGACAAAACGGCTATATCGAGAACATAAAAATTAGAAAAAAATCAATGAATTTTTTTGTTAGAATAGTTTTGGTCTCATTTTTAAAAGATTTTATCGTTGACATTAATTTGTTAAAACATATTTCCTCATTCCTTCTTAAATTAAACAAGTTTTTCTAGTTTGATTAATGGCAAAGAGTAAACCCAAGCCTGGTATGAACAATTCTCAGTCTCCAACAAAGAAGCGGAAGCCCTCCTCTTCTGAAGATAGTTCTGATGATGAGGAAGTTCCTGTCAAGAATGGACATGTCATTTTAAAGCCACCAATCAAAAAGCTTCCTATTCAGGTTTCATCCCTCTACTTTTTTCGCTTTATTTATATTTTCAGAAGAGTTCATCTTCCGAGGACAGTTCTGGTGATGGTTTGGCATCTAAAAACTCTACGGCCAAGGCTACTACCAAGACTTCTGTGAACACTGTGCCTGCGACAAAGAAGCGAAAACCATCTTCTTCTGAAGATAGTTCTGATGATGAGGAAGTTCCAGTCAAGAATACGCAGGCCATTTTAAAGCCACCAATCAAAAAGCTTCCTACTCAGGTTTAATCCCTCTACTTTTTTTCGCTTTATTTATATTTTCAGAAGAGTTCATCTTCCGAGGACAGTTCTGGTGATGGTTTGGCATCTAAAAACTCTACGGCCAAGGTTTCTACCAAGTCTGTCGTGAGCACTGTGCCTGCGACAAAGAAGCGGAAACCATCTTCTTCTGAAGATAGTTCTGATGATGAGGAAGTTCCAGTCAAGAATGCACAGGCCATTTTAAAGCCACCAATCAAAAAGCTTCCTATTCAGGTTTAATCCCTCTACTTTTTTCGCTTTATTTATATTTTCAGAAGAGTTCATCTTCCGAGGACAGTTCTGGTGATGGTTTGGCATCTAAAAACTCTACGGCCAAGGTTTCTACCAAGTCTGTCGTGAGCACTGTGCCTGCGACAAAGAAGCGGAAACCATCTTCTTCTGAAGATAGTTCTGATGATGAGGAAGTTCCAGTCAAGAATGCACAGGCCATTTTAAAGCCACCAATCAAAAAGCTTCCTATTCAGGTTTAATCCCTCTACTTTTTTCGCTTTATTTATATTTTCAGAAGAGTTCATCTTCCGAGGACACTTCTGATGATGGTTTGGCATCTAAAAACTCTACGGCCAAGGCTACTACCAAGACTTCTGCGAACGCTTTGCCTGCGACAAAGAAGCGTAAACCCTCTTCTTCTGAAGATAGTTCTGATGATGAGGAAGTTCCTGTCAAGAATGGACATGTCATTTTAAAGCCACCAACCAACAAGCTTCCTATTCAGGTTTAATCCCTCTACTTTTTTCGCTTTATTTATATTTTCAGAAGAGTTCATCTTCCGAGGACACTTCTGATGATGGTTTGGCATCTAAAAACTCTACGGCCAAGGCTACTACCAAGACTTCTGCGAACGCTTTGCCTGCGACAAAGAAGCGTAAACCCTCTTCTTCTGAAGATAGTTCTGATGATGAGGAAGTTCCAGTCAAGAATGCACAGGCCATTTTAAAGCCACCAATCAAAAAGCTTCCTATTCAGGTTTCATCCCTCTACTTTTTTTCGCTTTATATTTTCAGAAGAGTTCATCTTCCACGGACAATTCTGATGATGGTTTGGCATCTAAAAACTCTACGGCCAAGGCTACTACCAAGACTTCTGTGAACACTGAGTCTGCGACAAACAAGCGGAAGCCCTCTTCTTCTGAAGATAGTTCTGATGATGAGGAAGTTCCAGTCAAGAATACGCAGGCCATTTTAAAGCCACCAATCAAAAAGCTTCCTATTCAGGTTTCATCCCTCTACTTTTTTCGCTTTATTTATATTTTCAGAAGAGTTCATCTTCCGAGGACAATTCTGATGATGGTTTGGCATCTAAAAACTCTACGGCCAAGGCTACTACCAAGACTTCTGTGAACACTGTGCCTGCGACAAAGAAGCGAAAACCATCTTCTTCTGATGATGAGGAAGTTCCAGTCATGAGTACGCAGGCCACTTTAAAGCCACCAATCAAAAAGCTTCCTATTCAGGTTTCATCCCTCTACTTTTTTCGCTTTATTTATATTTTCAGAAGAGTTCATCTTCCGAGGACACTTCTGATGATGGTTTGGCATCTAAAAACTCTACGGCCAAGGTTTCTACCAAGTCTGTCGTGAGCACTGTGCCTGCGACAAAGAAGCGGAAACCATCTTCTTCTGAAGATAGTTCTGATGATGAGGAAGTTCCAGTCAAGAATGCACAGGCCATTTTAAAGCCACCAATCAAAAAGCTTCCTATTCAGGTTTAATCCCTCTACTTTTTTCGCTTTATTTATATTTTCAGAAGAGTTCATCTTCCGAGGACACTTCTGATGATGGTTTGGCATCTAAAAACTCTACGGCCAAGGCTACTACCAAGACTTCTGCGAACGCTTTGCCTGCGACAAAGAAGCGAAAACCATCTTCTTCTGAAGATAGTTCTGATGATGACGAAGTTCCAGTCAAGAATTCACAGAGCGTCTTAAAGCCGCCAGCTAAAAAGCTTCCGTTCAAGGTACAAAGATTTACTTTCTTTTTTATTGTATTTTCAGGAGAATAATTCATCGTTCGAGGCTGATTCTAATGCTAATTTGTCAAATATCTCAAATTCATCATCCAAAGTTACTCCCAATTCGTATATAAACAATTCTTCTGAACTTCAGAAACGTAAGCCTTTAAACCGATTTACATGCTAGTTTTAATTAATTTATTATTGTTCATAACTATTTGTAATTAATTCCTTTCTATGTTAGTTGCTAATAGTGAAACGGAATTTGATAATTTTTTCCGCGACTACTTTCTTTTTAATTATTTTTAATTTAAGATTCTAATAGTAAGCCTGATTCTTGGGGTGCAAAAGCTGCGAAGGATTTCAAAAACTTGAGTGGAAAGAATTTTCGACATGAGAAGACTAAAAAGAAACGTGGAAGCTATTCAGGTGGCAAGATTGATACTTCGATAAAGTCCATTAAATTTGATAATTGATGTCACTATATGCTTCACTGTTATTTGTTACTTTTTAAATATATTTTAAATAAATATTACTACATACATATTTCTCATTAATTTGTTTATTTTCAATATTTTTTTTACTCATTTAAATTTTATGATTTTTAACTTATTTTTTTTTTTTAGTTTATTATTTTACACTTCAATGACTGAGAATATATCTGTTGATTCTACGATTAACGACACTCCATCAATTAAAAAGAATCAAGCCTTTTTGCAATGTCAGAAATTGATCAACCGTTATGTTATCACTGTGGGTCGAACGCAGAAAAAGGTAAACTCGTTCGTATTTAGGTTTTTAAATTTTATTCTGTCATTTCTAATGATTCAGCAAATTTTTTTGACTTTTTTAATTTCGAATGAAATTTCAGATTTTTGAGTCGTGCTATGATTCACCTGACAGCGAAAATTTCGTGAAGGATGACTTTTTCAATATGAGTAGGATCGATGAGCACTGTTCATTGTGTATTCATTTTGCAAAATCATTTGAAAGATCTGCTATTTGTCTGGAGGTTTGATCTATTAAGATGATTTATTTTTGTTTTTAAGTAATACTATTAAATAAACAGGAATTGATTAAAGCATGGACAAATTTAATTCAAAGTTTACAACAAGATTATAATCCAAAAACTCGTGAAGCAATTCAAGCAAGTCATTCTCTAGTTAACTTCATTATTGGTTTTTGTTTACTCGAAGCAAAGGTTTTGTTTATTTTTAACGACTTATAAAATTGTTTTTTCAGTACTATGAGGCAATTTATTGTTCATGGGAGCATCTAAAATTTTGTAATTTTGAAGATACAACTTGTTGGTTAGTGTGCTTCTTGTGTTCGGTTAGTGTTTGTATTTTCCTAATTTAAAAATTCTAAAATCTTTTAATTTCCTTATCACAGTATCGTTTGGAAGACTGGCAATTGCTCGGAATTTTCCTAGAAAAAGAAAAACCCAATATAAAGAAAGCGCCATTTACTGCTGGTTATCTACTTATTTTGGAATGTTTTGAACTTGTCTATTTGTTTCATACAGCAACGGATGCTGATAAACAGGTACATCTTTATTTTACTAAAATTCATAACGTTTTAATGTTTAGATACTAATAGCTGATGAGGTCCTCGCTAAACTAGCAGAGATTTGCAAAGATGATAGGCGAACTTTTCTATATACTCAATCAAAGTCAATTCTTCGCTCTGTACTTGTTCTTTCCAGTCGATTACCAAATTCTGACATAAAAAAGGTTTTAATTTCCTTTGTAAAAAGTATATATTTATTATTATAGTATAATGATCCAATTTATCAACGTGAAATGGAAGTATCGCATGCCACGTCTATCTTGCGTTCTTATGATTCTGATTATTTAAAAGGAAACTTTTCACCAATTCAAAACAAAATGAAATCATCTGATGCGTTTTGTAAGTTTTTAATAACTTTTCTTTTTAATGCTTCGTAAACCTTCATTCAGTAAAATCTTGTATGGCATTTGTCGATTATATGGAAATCAGCATGAGCTACTGTTGGGACTGCTGGGATGTTGGATTGCTTCGAGAGGCAGAGAGTTCTTCAATTGCTTTATGGCGGAATAATCTAATTTTTGGAAACGCTTATTGGTAAATTTCTTAATTTTTTTCTTTTCTCACTTTATTCATTTATAGGACTCTTCGTTCTTTGTCTTTTCTCTTCTTTTTAAAATCCTCAAACACCTATGATTCTCATTTGGTGGAAAAAGTTGCACAATGCCTTCAAGCATTGCTTACTCCAGCTACTTCCTCATCTAATTATTATCTTCTAACTCCCAAACGTAATATCAGGTAAAAACATTTGAGACCTCATATACATTATTTAAAATGGCATTTTAGACCCTCGGTCTTTCGTAGAGGTTCTGCTGTTGATGATTCTTTCGATCTTGGAGCTTCTGTATCTGATAATAATTTTGAGGATGAATTTCTTGCACAAGAGATGTCTTCAATGAGTATTTACAAAGGGACAATTAAGGAAAGGTTAGATTTTAATATGATTTTAAAAATTTATATTTCTACGGAATTCATTAGGGGAATGTTTTTCCTGTGTTTTTACTTTGTGATTTTCTATTTAAAGTTTAATTTTTATTCTTTTCCTTCAAAGAAAGCATTTTAATTTGGAAATGCATGTTTCTGATTGCTCTTGCTTTTTCTGTGTTAATCGTATATCAAACTGGGCAA
Organism: Meloidogyne hapla; assembly: GCA_000172435.1. Lineage (NCBI taxonomy): Eukaryota > Metazoa > Nematoda > Chromadorea > Rhabditida > Meloidogynidae > Meloidogyne > Meloidogyne hapla. Next base: position 12,734 of record ABLG01001099.1, on the reverse strand, counting down.
TGGCTTTGGAATTGGATCGTCTAACATTATTGTTCCGGCGTAATACTCCAATGCAATTTGAACTTTTCAGGAATACATTAAACAACAATTACATACAAAAAGTAATTTTAAAAGTAATAAAACATTAATTTTTTAAAGGTTCGGTCACTTCGTCAAAGTTTATTCACAAGTTTCGATGAAAATTCAAGCCAATCGACTAATTCGTTCAAAAAACCGGGAGCTTCTGGTATTTTTTAATATTAAATGCTTTACAAAAAAAATTTTTGTTTAAAAATGAATAATTTTAATCTCCGAATTTCAAAGTTTTATTTACATATTATTCCTTGTTTTTCGCTTATTTGTGAATTTTCCAAACATTATTATTTTTAATTCACAATAGTAAATTACTGATTTTCAGTAACAAAAGGCATCAATGAAGAAAATCTATTTGTGACACCAAAAAGACGAGGAAGAACACCAACAAGGATTTGCACTGATATAAAAGTCTTTTTTAAATAATTTTGTTGTATGTTTAACATTTTCAGACGGAAAAGGAGAATCATTTGGCGCAAAGGTCGGTGAACAGTGCTCACAAGCAAAAAGAGTTTAAAACTCCCTTTTTAAATGGAATTATAAACTTTGATCAAACAGAGGATTTATTGCCAGCTATAAAACTTACTGATAATCAAGTAAATTTAATAATTCTTATATTTAATTAAGTTTCAGTTTATACCTCCTTTATTAATTAATTATTTGTTGCGCGCAATTTCTCAAAGTTTTGTGGAAAGATCAGAAGAAATGCTTTGGGACAGAAATGTTCTAGAAGACAAAAATATTTTGGATGAAGCAATGAAGGTTTGACTCTTTTTTATAATTAAACTTTTTATTTTCTTTTTCATATTAATTTATTTTCAGCTTTTCAAGCAGTCAAGTTGTAAGATAACAAATCGTGCAATTTGGCTTTTACTCAGGCATTTTGCTCGTGTGCAATTGAGCGGAGATAAGTTTTTATCTACCAACTGCAGCCCAACCAAAATTAATGCAGCTCACAGAGATCTTTCTGATTACGGGAATTTATTTTTCAGGTTAATAGCCTAGCCTTTTTTAACTTTATTAGTAATTTTCTTTCAGAGAATGGCGTCAGCGATGTGCACATTTTTTGATTCGAAATCGTTATACACAATTTATGAGAACATATACTTATAACAATATGCCACATGAATATGCTTGGACAGTAGCTTTTTATCATATTGAATCTATGACCCCGTCAATGCGCCAATTAGCAAGAACACTTTTACTTCGTAAAAAGGCGCATAAAATTAGAACAGACAGTAAAGACACGAATCAACAACAAGACCTTTGTTTGAATAATCCTGCTCATACTTTTACTTTTAAAAATATTGATCACTTTAAAAGTTTGATTGAACGATTACCTCCAGGTATTTAAATTATTTTTTTCAAATTAGAATATTTCTTAAGAAATTACATTTGTTAATATTTCACTTGATGAAGAAAATGTTTTATGGATGACACGTTGTCATGCGGCAAACGAACCTACTATAATTCGGCTTTGTAAACTAGAAAGGGTTATTTTCTTATTTTAATAAAATTCTGATTTTATAGTTTTAAGGATGACCCTATGCTTGCAAGGATGTCAGAAATATTAGAATCTAGCGATTTATCTGTTAGAAAATCTCTGTATGTACCTCAGGATCCTGACGAAAAGAGTGACAATGAGATAGAAAGAGATAAAGAACATTCACTAATTTCTCCTGAAATTCCCGCAAAGAAACAAACAGAACAAGAGTTACAAAAAGCTAAAGAATTTTGGGGTGAAAGGAAAAAACTTGATGAGCAATTGAAAGTAAAAATAATTTTTTATTTTTAATTTAAGTAATTTTTAAGGTTCTTATTGGAGATCTTCAACATAAATGGCTTGGTGCTGCTGCTCCACTTCTTTTACCACCAGCAGTCGATGTTGAAGATAACCAACGAGTTGTTACCAGACTGATGGGTCTTGGAGTTTTTTCTTTCCCAACTTTAACGGTAATTTTTAAAATTATTCAAAATCTTTTATGCTCTTTTTTAAGCTTCTTCTTCAACTTTATCACTTCATAAGCGAAGAAGATTGGATCAAATTGTCTGAACTTTTGCGAGCTAACGAAACCCAGAGTAATCGCACGATTGCACATAGTACAATGTCACGTATTGCTCAAATTATAAAACAAGGAAGCATTAAATCAACAAGAAAGTGTTATACATTGCTTGTTGTTCCACCAGTTAATTTAATAATTCTAGATATTTATAAATTTAAATTTCAATAGGCATTGAGTCATCTTCCATGGGAGTGTTTGCCAATTTTCGATCAAAGTCCTTATGTTATGCGTCTTCCTTCATTTCACATTTTTGAATATCTTTGCACGTTAGAACAAGTAATTTTGATTTTTCTTTAAATTTCTATTAATATAAATAAGGAAATCAAGGAAATACCCAAAATGGTTGATGGTCGAAATTCTTTTTATATTCTCAATCCATCTGGAGATTTAGCTAATACTCAGAAAAGAATTACTGATTTTGTTGGGCAATTTAATTGGACTGGTCTTATTGGTGAAGTACCGACGCGTGAGTTTTCCTTAATTTTTTAAACGTTTTAAATATTTTGACATTGTGTAATTTTCTTTAAATTTCTATTAATAGAAATTTAAAGATTGTTTATTTTAAAGATTGTTTATTGTTTTATTTGTGTAAATTAAACTTATTAACAATTTGTACTAATTACTAATCTTGTAGGTGATCAGATTCGTTTGGCGCTGACTGAAAGCGAGCTTTTTCTGTTAGTTTTTTCGATAATTTATTTTAAAATTTTAATTTTCAATAGATATATTGGTCATGGAAGTGGTGGTCGTTATTGGCGATCTACAGTTCGTGAAACGGATTGCAATGCTGTTTCTATACTTATGGGTTGTTCTAGTATTAAAATTCACGATGAAGGTCCAGGATTTGACGGTCGATCTGCACTTTATGAATATTTAATTGCACGGTGTCCTTGTGTGGTTGGATGCCTTTGGATGGTAACCGATGGAGAAATTGATAGTTTGTTAAATAAATTTCCAGAAAAATTTTAATTCGTTCTTTTAGGATTTTTTATGGCATTAATGGAATATTGTTTTATGGAATCTCCTAAAAGCGATTCAAAATCAAAAAATAAAAAAATGATTAGCTCAAAAAGGTTTGTTCTATAAAATAATATATTTAATAATTTTTATAATTTAGTCAACCCAATGTACAAGAAACTCAAAATAATAGCATTAAAACAGAATCATTTAAGTTATTTACTGAAGCAATAGTTAAAGCAAGACTTTCATGTAAATTACCTTATCTGACAGGTGCTTCAGGTAATTAAATTACCTTTTTAAAATTAATAAAATTTTTACTTTTTTTAAGTTGTTGCTTATGGATTACCCGTTGCTGCAGCTATGGATGCTATATTAAAAATGAATGTTTAGATAATAAAAAAGAATTTTACTTTTTCTAATCAATCTCTTTTATTTTAAGCCAAATTCATTTTTTCATTTGAAATTTGATTTTTTTGTTTTAATTCTCAGAAACCCTCATCTCATTGCCAATATTTCAAAAATTCCTTAAATTACCAAAATTCATTCAATAATGACATGCATCTCATAAATATTTATTTTCCGTGATCTTTCAAGAAAATTTATTCATTTGCTTTCATTTTTTTAATGATAAATTGTGAGAAATTTGGTTATAATAATTTTAAATTGTTTTTTTTTCAACAAGTATTTCTTTTAAAGTTTTCTTTTAAAATAAAATACATATTAATTTTATTTTTAGTTTTTATGCCCTTAGAAGTTAGAAATCAAAGCAAAGTTTTTGAATTATTTTTGTTAAAACGTATTGATCGTGACTGGATTAATCACAAACTTCCTGCGGTAATAAAATTTATAAAATCACATTTTTGTTATTAATTAATAAGCACTTTAAAGGACGATATTCCAATACCTCCAAGAGAAGTACCAGAACAAGACAGTGAATTAAATTTTCTTTTGGAGGCTAACGAAACAGTTTGGCAAGATCAACGACCTCCAAATTTTTGTTGTGATCATCGTCATTAAATTAATTGAAGAGTAAAAGATAATGTTAACACGTAAAGAATTAATTGCAATGCGACTTTATGAATTTTTAACTTCTAATTCTGAAAAGGTGAAGTTTGTTTTGTAAAATTACTTTTTAAATTATTAAATTGATTTTTTCCAGTTAAATGAAACAACAAAAGCTCGAATTTCCAATAAGGAAACTCGTGATAGTTTAATAGATTCTTTAGTTGATGGAACTGTTTTTTCTATTTTGGAATCACTTAGAGACTTGCAGGATTTAAAAGACAAGTGATTTTGATTCTCTTTATATTTAAAAAAGATTTTTAAATTTTATAGAGAATTATGGGCTCAACGAGAAAGTAAAATTAAAGAATTACGTGAATCTGGAACTTTTACAGATCAAAAAAAGCGTGAAATAGATAAAGAAATATTGGAAGGACTTGATGAGGTATTTAATATTTTAATTTTTTTAATTTTATTTTTTAAGACAGTTAAAGAACAACAAAATATGCTTATTTGTACTGGCCTTCCTTTATTTAAACAAAGTTTAGATTCTGAAGAATTACGTTTACAAATGTTTATTATTCAATTTATTCTTACATTGAAGGATATTTATGATGACCAACAGGAATAAATTTGGTGAATTTTTTTTTGATAAATATAAATATATTTTTTTGTAATAAATTGAAAAAGTTTGAAGCTTTTCATTAGAAATTAGTTTCTAATTTTCGATTAGTAGAATTTTCTGGACCATAATTTTTGGTTTTTGCAATAATTTTTTCTTTAATTTTCATCAAAATCTCTTTTAATAAATAATTTATTTGGATTTTTGTATTTAAATTAATTTTTTTAATATCTCTTCAAGGTAAAAAGGAATTTAAAAAAATGTTAATTTTTTTTTAAAAATTTGTCACTAATTTAAAACTTTTGCGCGGTCAAATTTTGTGGCTCAAAAATTGATCTCTCATTGCCATAAATAGACGGGAAAGACTTTTTTACATCATAAATTTCTCTTTTCCTTTTTTATTTCCGTTCTCGATATTGTCATTTCATTGATTTTGAAAGTAAATAGGGGAAAAGTTGAGGACATAAAAAAATAAAAAATAAAAATATTTTAGTAGTAGCAAAATAAAATTAAAAAATTAAAATTTTAGAAAGAATATTAAAAAATTTTTTATAAAAATTAGGTGGAAATTTGAATTTTGAATAATAAAATAATAATTACTTTCTTCGATAAATTATTCTTTTTAATTGATTGAATATTATTAAAAATTAAAGGAAGTTTTAAATTAATTAAAAATATATTTTTCTTTAATTGCCTTTTTAATTAAAATTTTTTGAACTTTTATTTTTTTATTATTCCAAAATTATTTAAAATTTTAAATAAAATGATTTATTAAATTTCGAAATTAATTGACTTAAAATTTTTAAAACAAAAATAAAGTTGTAATAAATTATTTAATTTTCCGTTTTTTAATATTTTAAAAATATTTAAAAAATATGAGAAAACAAATATATTTAATTTATCTTTTTATTTTGTTATATTCAAGTATAGACCAAAAAACAAAAAAAATATTTTTTTATTTTTAAATTTTCAAAAAAGTTTAAAAATCATTTGTTTCTTTCTTTTGTAAATTTAGACATTTTAAAAAGACAAATAAATAATCTTTTTTTTATTCAATGAAGAAGAATTTACAAAATAACAATTTTGCAAGAAAAGAATTAAAAAAACTTAATATAAATATATTTAAATAAATATTTTTGATTATTTAAAATTATTATTTAATTTTATTTATTTTCAAAAAATCCTTCAATAAAATAGGAAAGTTAAATTATATTAATTTTTAAGAAAAAATATACATATTTATAAACTTTATTTTATTTTTTGTTTGTTTACAAATACTACATCAAATTTTTTGAACTGAGAAAACAATTTTTGATTTCCAGAAATTTTTTTTTCTTTGAATTGAGATTAACAGAGTAATTATTACAATAAATGTATATGAGTTTATGATTTTGAATTTTTTGTAAAAAAGTTAAAAATATAAATATGATTGCAAAATTATATTTTTTAATATAATCTTATATCCTAATAATTTAAATAAAATAATTAATTTATTAAAAATAATTAAAATAAACAAATTATTTAACTACCGCCTACTTTTTTTTAATTAATTAATTAATTTTCTTTTTAATTTCCCCAAAAATCACTTCAAGATTAAAAAACGGGACGAGGCCAAAAAAGGGGAGGGAGAAAAGATGATCGTTAAATAAATTAAAAATATTTCTTTAAATTTTGCGCATTAAAATGTTCATTTTAAGGTAGGAGAATAATTGTCTTTTTTCTATTTCTCTCAGTGTTTAGTCAACCAGATAGCTTTTTTAATTTTTTTAAAATTAAATTTATTTATTTCTTTAAGTCCTGTCAAACAAGAGAAATAATCTGTCTAAAAAATATACAAAATTAATTTTTAACTTTTAAAAATTTGAGTAAATATTTTTAAAATAAAATATTAATTTTATTTTTCAGTCAAAAAATGTCAAATAAATGGATTCCAAAAGATGGAGTTATTCCAACAAATGGAATTAATAAAATAAAAAATCAAAAAGAAAAAGAAGAAAATATATTTTCTGTTTGGTTTACTTCTTGTTTTAAAAAGCGAAATAATAGAGGAAAGTTTGGAGGAAAAAATGCAACAATAAGAACAAGGACAAGAAGTAGAAGTTGTTCTGTTAATAGAAAACAATTTGAAGGGTAATTAATTTAAATTTATTTTTTAATTAATATTTTATTAGAACTATAAAATATTTTTAAAATTAATAAAATAATTCTTGAGTCTCTCTCTCTCTTAAAGATAAAGCTGGAATATAAATATAATTGTATTTTCATAAAAGGAATGAGAAACCCTGAAATATGAAAGAACTCAAAAAATAATTTTTTCTATAATTAATTGTCCTATCAAATAAATATTAAATAAAATATTTTTATTTTTAATTTCAGATCATTTTGTGAACATATTTGGGATTTAAGACAATTATCTTTATTCTTTCGAGATTCTCGTATTGATGTTAAACAACCACAAAAAAGTTTAGGATTAACATGGGAATTTGCAAAAGCCCAACTTTTACTTAAAGGAAGGAATGTTTTGCCTAAACCAAGAGAAATGGGTAAATGGGAATTATTATTAAGACAATTTTGGAATTTACTTTGGGTATTATTAATTGGTGCTAGTTGTTTATCTTTATTACAATTCTTTCTTGACACAAGGTAAAAATAAATAAAAATAATTTTTTAGAAAGAAGATATTTATTGGAAATATTATTTTTTTAAATTAATTGTAGAAAGGAGAATACTAGAATGAAGTATTTATTGAGGAATGATTTTTTACAGACAGGGGAGGGGAATAATGGACAATCTAATTCATTCTTCCGGAATGAATAAAGAAATATTTTAATTACAAAATTTCAAAGAATTAAAATTCCCCAAAAATTTTAATTAATAATTAACAATTATTTTAGTGAATTAGTTAATTTATGGATTACTTTAATTTTATTTGGAATGATTTTTGTTATGTGTTTTGTTAGTTGGTTTCAAGAAATGCGTGCAAGACAAGTAAAAATATAAAATTAAATAATTATTAAAAATGATTAAAAGGTTGTTCATGGATTTCAACGTCTACTTCCCCAATGTAGTCAAGTAATTCGGGAAGGAAAGGAAAGTAGTATATCAGCACCTGATCTTGTGGTTAGATAAATTAATATTTTTTAAATTTAAATAAATAAAAAGGTTGGTGATGTTGTACATATTAGATCTGGTGAAAGAGTTCCGGCTGATTTAAGGTAAAAAATAAAATAAATAATTAATTATTTAAAAAGATTATTACATTGTGTTCAACTTCGTTTGGGAAAAGCTTCATCAAATTAACTGGAGAATTCAGAACCTGTTAAGAATATCAATTCAGAAGGAAGTTTCTGAACGTTTTGAGTGTTTTTGAAGCTATGAAATGTTTGCATTTAATGGATCTTTGTGGGTGTTGAAGGAGAAGGGATTTGGAATTGGTATAAATTTAATTTTTAAATTATAAAAAATATTCTTTGATTTTTTGTTTATTTTTTATTAAAAAGACTAATTTTTTTTTAAATTATTTTCTAAATTATATTTTCAATATTTTACACATTAAACATGAATTATTTTTATTTATTTATTTATGGAGTCAAAAGGAAAAATAAAAAGTTATTCTATTGGCCCACGTAGTATAGTGGTTAGTACTTCTCGTTGTGGCCGAGACGACGTAGGTTCGATTCCTGCCGTGGGCATTTTTTTTTATTTTCTTTCTTTTTGATTAAAAAAAAATTTTTTTATAATTAAAAAATTTTTTTGATTTTTTTTTAATTTTTATAATATTTTTTCACATACAAATTTAATTAAAAATTTAATTAAAAAATATTTTTCCTCTCTCTCACAGTTATCAGAGTTGGAGAGAATACAGTTATTGGCCAAACAGCTAAATTAACAACTGGACAAGAACCGAATGGCTCAAGATTAGAGGCACAAATAAGAAAATATGTTAAATTTCTTATAATAATGGCTTGTTCTGTTGCATCTATAATATTTGTTTTTGGTGGTTTTGTCCATCATTGGAAGGATGTTACACATTTATTGGCAAATGGATTTCTTGTTTGTGCTATTGGAATGGTGAAAATAAATTTTTTGAAAAATAAAAAAAATTATTTAAAGGTTCCTTGTGGTTTACCAGCAACTGTTACATCAATTTTAACTCTTGTAGCAAGACGTTTAGCTAATCGTAATGTTTATGTAAAAAGATTAGATATTTGTGAAGCATTGGGTCAAGTAAGCATTATTGCCTCTGATAAAACTGGAACTTTAACAAGAAATGAAATGACAGTTACTGGACTTTGGAATTTTGATGGATTTATAAATGGTTTGTTTGTTTAATTTAAAAATACGTCAGACATTTATTTATCTTTATATTTTCTTCACAGATTTTTTAAACGTTTGTCAATTATTTCAGTTCTTAATAATATTAACTCAATATTCTCTTTAAGAATTTTCCCTCTAATAAATTTTCCAAAAATTAATTTATTTATTTAAAAAAAGGATATCCACAAAGTGAACATCAATTAACACTTAATTCATTTGGAAGTGAAGGAATACCTTCAACCCCATTATCTTCAACAGCACCTCCATGGACTTTACGTTCAATTGGTAGTAATAGATTTCCTCATCCAATTTCTGATATATTAACTTGTATGAGTGTTTGTAATACTGCTGTTTTGAATTTAGAAGATGAAGAGGAAAATGAAATTTATATTAAAAAGGTGAAAAAAATAAAAAATAAATTAAATAAATTAATAAATAATTAAAATTAAATTTAATCAGAACCCGTTTTTAGAAGAAATTCACTTACAATAATTATTTTCATTTTCTCAGGAAGACCACAGAAAAGTTAGCAGAGCAGATTCACTTAAAGCAGTTCTCTGGGCACAAAGTTCATTGCGTGGAGAGCCAAAACATTTTAATGTTTCTACAATAAATGAAGAAATAACAAAATCACCAGATTTAAATGAAAAAGGAATTGAAAATCCTCAACCAAAAAAACAAAGACCAATTGCTGCTAAACGTTCTATTAAAATGTCACAATCACAAAAAACACCTTCAGCTATTGGAACACCTTCAGAAGTTGCAATGCTTAATTATGCAGCTATTTTAATTAATGTACATAAATGTAGACAAGAATATGAAGATGTAAATTAATTTAATTAAATATTTAAAATATTTTTTAGGTAGCATTTGAAATTCCATTTAACTCAAAACGTAAATGGCATTTAAAAATTATTCGAATGGGTGTTCAAGGTGAAGAAGCAGAATATAGACTTTTCATTAAAGGAGCTTCTGAGGTTTTGGCTAAAATGTGTTCACAAATTTTAACAAAAAATGGAAATAAAGAATTTGGAACAAATAATGGAATTGAGAAACTTGAAGTAAAATTTAAACACAATTATAATTAACTCCCGTTAGTAGAGACATAAAAGATAAAAAAAGGAAAATGTCTCCTATATTGAGTTACTTTAATATTAACCTACTAATTTTGTTTTTAAAAAATAAATTTTTTTTCTTTTTAAAAGGCAGCGTATACAGAATTTGCAAATGGTGGCCACAGAGTTATTGGTTTTGCCCAAACAACTTTTCGTGCTCCAGTTGATATAGAATTTAGTTTAGACTCTGGGAATGTTCCATTAAATAATTTAATATTTCTTGGTGCTTGTGCAATAATGGACCCACCTAGAGAAAAAACAAAAGAAGCCATAAATTCTTGTAAAACTGCTGGAATTAAAGTTGTAAGTTTTTTATTTGAAAAATACCTAAATAAATTTAAGAATTATTTATTTTTTAAAGTTTATGGTAACTGGAGATCATCAATTAACAGCATGTGCAATAGCCAGACAAATTGGGTTAATTGAGGAGAATGGAGGAAAAATAGAAATAAATATAAATAATAATGGAGGTAAATATTAAGAAATTAAATAAATTATTTATTTTTAATTAGAAAATAATTCACAATCAGAAGAAGGAAAACTTTGGGAATTTGATCCAAAAAATGATTGGGCAGTTGTACAGGGACAACAAATTTCTCGTTTAACATCCCAACAATGGGATCAATTAATTTTAAAGAAAAATTCTGTTGTTTTTGCTAGAACAACACCTGAACAGAAATTACTTATTGTTGAACAATGCCAAAAAAGAAATCAAATTATTGCTATGACTGTTAGTCATTGACATTTTATTTATTTAACATTTATTTAAAATTAAAAAAAAGGGTGATGGTGTTAACGATGCACCAGCATTGAAAAAAGCTGAAATTGGAATTGCAATGGGTTCAGGGAGTGAAGTAGCTAAACAAGCAGCTGATATTGTTTTAGTTGTTAGTTATTTAATTTAATTAAAAGAAATAATGATTTTTTAAATAAATTTTAAAAATATATTTAAAATAAAATAATAAAAAATTTTATAAAGGGAATTTTATTTTCTATGACAAAACAAATTTTTTCAATAATTTATTTAAATTTAAAGGATGATAATTTTTCCTCAATTGTTCAAGCTGTAAAAGAAGGTAGAGCAATGTATGAAAATATTAAAAAAGTAATTTTAATTTATTTTAATTTAAAATATTCAATTATAGTTACTTGCATATACAATGCCTCATTCATTCCCAGAAGTTTGGCCAATAATAATTAATTTTTGTTTTGGAATGCCTGTTGGAATAACTGCTTTACAAGTATTTAAATTAATTCCAAAAAAACTTTTAATTTTTTAAAAAGATTTTATCAATTGATTTGGGTACAGAAATATTTCCTGGAATTTCTTTGGCAAATGAAAAACCAGAAGGGGATGTTATGGCTAGACCACCTAGAGCTGTAAATAAAGTTTTGATTTCTAATGGATTATTGGCTTATTCTTATGTTTATACTGGACAAATACAAGTAAATTTAATAAATATTTGAATAAATTATTTAAATATTTTTAATAAAAATTAATTTATTTTTCAGTCTCTCGGATGTTTTTTAGCTTATTGTTATGTTTTTTGGTGTAAAGGAATTAATATACTTGATTTGCCTTGGTCTGCTTTAAATTGTTGGAAAAAAGGAGGAGATATTTTTAGAAGGTATTAATTAATTTATTTAAATAAAATAATTTCCCCTCCTTTTAAGTAACGGACATGAATTTTCTGTAGAACAACAATTATTAATTGGAAGACAAGCAACAAGTGCTTGGCAAATGGGAATAGTTTTTGGACAATTTTTTAATATTTGGAGTTCCAGAACGAGAAGAATATCACTTTTTAGACATGGTTTTTGTTCAAATCAAGCATTAATTAAAGCATTAATAATTGAATTAATTTTAATTAATTGTTATGTTTATTTACCTGGTAATTAATTCTTTTTTTTAATAAATATTTTTTAATTTATTTAAAAAGGTTTAAATGAATTTCTTGGTGGTGCACCAATTCCTTGGCAATGTTGGGTTGTTGTTGCTGCTGTTGGAATTTTTATAAATATTTATAATGAAATAAGAAAATATTTTATTAGACATTACCCAAAAAATAAAATTGTTAGACTTTTTAAATGGTAAATTTGAAATTAAATGAAAAAGATGAAGAAATATCATTTTAAAACATTTTTCTTATTTTTTAGAAAAATATAAATGGCATTAATTTTTTAAATTTAAATTTATACTCTCTCTGTTTAAAATAATTTATAACTATGGAATAATTATTTAAACAAAATAAATATTTATTAGAGAGAAAGAGTAAATTTAAATATATATTTTTTAATTTAGTCTTTTCATCAATTGTGCATAATTTAATTTTTTTTAAATAAAAATATTTGTCTAATTAATTTATTTAACAATTCTTTTAAATAAAAACAAAAATATATTATTTTTAATTAAAATTTCTTTTTTTAATTTATTTTCTTTTTAACATCTCTAATACTAAAAATAACTTTATGTCGAATATCAAAAAAAGCACAACAATGATAAGATATTGTAAGAAAAACATCAATATATTCAAATATAGCAAATACATCATACACTTTTTAATTAAAAATATTTAAATTAAA
>ABLG01001102.1:0-41650 GCA_000172435.1 Meloidogyne hapla | reverse complement strand
GAAAGAAGGGTATTTAAAAGGTAGAGGGGGAGGAGGGCAGAGTCAGCTTGCATGCTGCAGGTTCGACTCTAGAGGATCCCCTTTCAAAAAATTTTTACCGAGCGAAAATTTAATTTCTTTAAACTCTTGATGACGATTTTTGATGCATTCTACTTCAACTTGGACAGATTTCTTTGACATAAAAAAATAACATTTTTCAGATTCAAAGTTCACAAACTAAAAAAATAAATTCAAAAAATGTAAAATAATTTAAAGATTTTATTTAGTTTTTTTTTAATTTTTGCAAAAAGAACCCCTAAAACAAGGAAAAGTGAAAAACTTAGAATGGAAAGAAGTAAGGGCAAAAGATTAAAAGGCAAAACCCCTCCGATATCACAGAATAAAAATTAAATTAAAAAAAGTAGAAACAAACCAAAATTTTATTTCCAAAACTTCGAATTTTTTTATTGTCTTCATTATCAAAACATTTAGGCCATTCAATAACGTAAGAATTGTAATAGCCCGAATCAATAACTTTGATTGTCTCAATTTCAAGAATATTTTGAATAGTTAACACTGCTTCCCCTCCAATTGTTAAAAGTTCATTATAGGCGTCACATTGTATTAATAAATTTACAAAGTTCAGCATAAGATATTGACTTAAAAGAAGGATATTTAAATAATTGAAATTTATTTAATTAAAAAAACCTCAGATCCCAATATGGATTAAGTCGAACGATAAAAACAACATCAATAATCCATCCGACTTGCAAATTTGTGTTGAAAAACGGCTTAAAATAAAAGTTTTTTAATAAAATTGGCGATGTCAAGGCAAGATTCCTGGGGTTTTTCCTGGACTCCAGGGCAGGATCCTGCCAACATCATTAAACCAAACCCGAGTACAGGCCAAGGATCTTTAAACATCTTTACCTCTAGAGTGAAATCGCATAAATCAAATCAAAAATAAATAAAAATAACAAACTTGTTTGAAACAGTATTTAAAAATAATCAAACATCCAACACCGTGAAAATTCCTCTTTAAAATAATAATCCATAAATGAAAGTCCATTGTTTTTATAAAAAATATAGGAATTGATTAAAGAGCTTTATTAAACGAATCAATCACTTTGAAAAGAAAAAAAATTGAGAAATAAAAAAAGAAAAAAACGCGAATATAAATGAAATGTCCGATCGCAAAGTGTTAAACAGGAAAAGCATTGGCAAAATATTATTTTAATAATTTACGCCAAATTTGATTTAACACACTATTTTTCTTTCTTTTACTCTTTTCTCTTCATCGGCTACCTAAAAATGGTCAAGTTGTAAAATGGTCAGATGGGAGAAAAATCGTAAAATGGTCAATGAAAATTCAACGGGGTAGCTTTCTCTCATTTATGAGGGGAATTTTTTAATTTTTCTAACCCTCCCGCCCGAGTTTTTTTTTTAATTTTGATTTTTTGTAGTCTCTGTTCCCCATTCTAGCCCCATGAAGGCCCAACTTCTTCAGATGGAGCTGATTTCTTAATAAAAATTGAAAAATAAACAAAAATGAAGATGAATTTTGAAAGATGAATTTTTTGGAAATTATTTTATTTGTCTGTCCATTGCCGAGTTCATAAGCTGACTAGTCATATTTAATTCAAAAAATCCTTCTTGGGATTGATAAGATTGATAAATTTATAACTTTAACTACAATTCTAGAATAAATAAATATATAAAGTAAACTTAAATAATTCTAATTACAATTTCGATTCTTTCGAATTTTTTACGAGCCAATTCTCCCTTATATAGACCAATCAAAGCAATAAAATAAAAATTTATTTGTCGAACAGAAGTTACCGTAAATCCTCTAATTGAGCGGCAGCCGCTCTATTTTTCAATACCCTATTTGAGGGCCGCTCTAATAGAGGGTGCCGTTCAACTGGAGGCTGCCGCTCTATTTTTCATTTACAATTTTACTTGGGCTTGGGCCCGTTTCCTCCTGCGTCAGTGGAAAATGCGTCAGTGACAATCTGTCAGTGACCGATATTTGTATCAAATTAGGAAAAAGGAAGTAATAAGATACCTGATATGACTGGATCCGACGGGGTATCCGGTGCAGATGTGGACAGATATTGAAGTCACCGAGTTTTTCGGTACCATAATCATGCACTGCAGATATTCAATCAACAGATATTTGAATAAAATTTGTTTTAATGAATTGAATTACGGAATAAAAACGAAAGAAATCAGAAAAATAGAAATGTCGCTCTAATAGAGACTGCAGCTCTAATAGAGACTGCCGCTCTATTTTTCAATACCCTATTTGAGTGTCGCTCTAATAGAGGGTGCCGTTCAAATAGAAGGGCCGTTCAATTAGAGGATTTACGGTAATTGTTCAATATTTAAATATTTAAAAATGTCAAGTTTAGATTCTACTTGTAGATTATTAAACATCTTATTTTTCTCTAAAAAGGTTTTAAACATAAGAATTTAATTTTAAAATATTGGTATGAAATTTAACAAAAAAAAAGAATAATTAAAAGAAAACAAGTATTGAAAAAAATATTTCCGAGAAAGAAATGTAAAATTTATAAAAATATTTTTTTTAATTATCAGCTCATTCGTCTGATTTCAAAACGATAGATTAACTCATAGCATTCTAAATAACTGATGGAGAATTTGACCTTTGGGTTGTGTATATTGCTAAGTTGGTAATGGGAAAACATGCTTGGTATCAATCCATAAAAGCTTTGCTCTCTTCTAATAAATTCTGCTCGTTCACTCAAATTAAATGTTGGCCAACAATAACACGTAAATTTAATATAATTAACCATATTTGAATTATCTTTTGATGTTTCAATATACTATTAGATATAAAATAAAAAAATACAATATGATAAAAGGCGGGGACGTGGATTTCCCCGAAAAATTATCAAAAATGTCGTGGCAGTCGGGGAACTTGTTGGGATTGTTAAATTAAACCATTAAACTCACATTTAAAATCATCTTGCAAAGAGAAGAATTTTTAGAGTTGCCAAAATAAAGTTTAGGAGTTTTTAACAAAAAGTTAAATAAAGTATTGATTGATTGTTGATTGAAAGTATTGTCAATCAGAAAAAAATCTACAGAAAAGCATTCACTAATGACTAGCCGATTCAAATAAAATAACAAAACATTTTCGTTAATAATTTCAAAGCACTTAAACGTTTTGCCCTTAAATTTAAACTTTTCTTCATCTTCAAAAATAAGTTGAATCAATTCTGGATTAAAATGAGTGAAGATAAACACAAGATTATTAAAATAACAATAACTAATTTTCTCCATCCAACAACGAATGATTTTAATTTCTTCGATATTTTTTGGAATTGTTGGCAGATTTAAAATAAATGAGGAATTATAGCCAGGTCCTAAAAAATAAATATGAAATAAAAATTTTACCTTAATATTTACCCTCGTAAAATCTTATAACTTTTTGATTTTCGTTATTATCTAAATAAACAGGTATTTGTCGGTCTAGTGCCGATTTCCACTAAAAAATGGTTTAAAAATATTTTTCTAATTAAGACAGAATTAATTCTAAAATCTACACATTTATTTTACCTTTTCCATAAGTTTTTCAGTCATTTTTAATTCAAAAACTCCATCTTGAAGGTTGATAAATTTATAACTGTAACTATAATTCTAAAATAAATAAATATATAAAGTAAACTTAAATAATTCCAATTACTATAACGATTTTGTCGAATTTTTTACGAGCCAATTCTCCCTCATATCGACCAATCAAAGCATTAAAATAATAATTTGTTTGCCGAACAGAAGTTAATTGTTCAATATTTAAATGTTTAAAAATGTCTAATTTAGATTCTAATGGTAGATTATTAAACATTTTATTTTAATTGTTTCTAACGTTTTCTTTTAAGAAAAACTTTTTAAAGAGAAAAGATAACAATTTTATGGTAATGAAATAAAACTTTGTTGTGAATGCCCTGAACCAAGAGTAGAACTGGCATATGCATATATGTATTATATACCTTTTTATTTATTTTCTCCGAGTCTACTAAAGTTGAGTTTTACTTGATATTTATATGTTTTAATTAAGGGAATTTTATGGAATAATTTAAATAATGAATATGTGAAATAGAAGAAGTTGAGAAAATATTTATTAAAAACATAAATGGAATAGAGTTTGATTAATTTAAATATAAGCCAGAAGGAAATAAATTTTAATACAATGAAAAGATGGTATACGATTGATGGGAATGAGAACAGATTTAATATTTAAATAAATGTCAATCAAATTAAGTAATCAAATATTCTCTATATTTTAATTCAAAAATTCAAATTTTTTTTTTATTCAGGGCATTAAAAGAATTAAAATTGCGCGTAATGTCTTTTTGATTTAAAAATTAATAAAAGCATAAAACATTTATTTAAAAATTATCGAAAAAGAAATGTAAAATTAAAAAAAAAATTATTTGTCGATTTGTTTGATTTCAAAATAACATATTAATTCATTCCGTTCAACATAAGAGATGGAGAATTTGACCTTTGGACTGTGTTTGTTGGTAAGTTGGTAATGGGAAAGCAATTCTGGTTCTAATCCAATAAAGATTTGTCTCGTTTCAATAAATTTTAATCTTTCACTCAAATTAAAAATTGGCCAAGAACAACTATCAAATTTAATATAATTAATCATATTTGAATAATCTGTTTCAATAAACTAAAATTTAAATTTTATTTTTTTATTAAATTTTTAAATACGTTTAACATCATTTTGCAAAGCGCAGAATTGTTAGAATTGCAAATACAAACTTTTGGAATTTTTAACAAAAAATTGAATAAAATGTTGATTGATTGTTGTTTGAATTCATTGTCAATAAAAGATAAGTTTACCCAAAATAATTCTTTAATTACTAATCTATTCAACTAAAACATCAAAACATTTTCCTCACAAATGCATAAATAATGACATTTTTGGCAATTAAATTTAATTTTGTCAATTTCTTCATTTTCAAAAATTAATTGAATTAATTCTGGATTGAAAATAGAATCAAGAAAATTAAATTCAGTAAAATAACAAAGACTAATTTTCTCCAACCAGCAACGAAATAATTTTAATTTCTTCGATATTTTTTGGACTTGTTGGCAGATTTAAAGTAAAAGAGAAATCATTAATAATTTCTAAGTAAAATAAATATTTTATAATGTCAAATAATTAAATTTTCAATACACCTTTATTAATTTCAACTACTTTTTGACTTTTATCATTTTTCTTTAAATAAACAGGTATTTGTCTGTCTAATACCGTGTGCCACTAAAATAAATATTTTGATACTACTGAACAGATTCTAAGCTTTTATTTTACCTTTTCCATAAGTTGATCATTCATTTTTAATTCGAAAACTCCATCTTCAAGATTGATAAATTTGTCTTTGTAATCAAGGAAAAATTCAGTCTGAAATAAATAAATAAAAGAAATAAAATTTTCTAACTTCAATATCGATTCTTTCGAATTTTTTACGAGCCAATTCTCCCTCATATCGACCAATCAAAGAATTAAAATAATAATTTGTTTGTCGAACAGAAGTTAATTGTTCAATATTTCAATATTTAAAAATGTCTAATTTAGATTCTACTTGTAGATTATTAAACATTTTTATTTATTTAAATTTCCCTGAAAAGTATTTAAAAAAATTTTAAAAGTAAAGAAATAAAATTAAAAAATTTTGTTAAGAAATTTCAAAAAATTAAAAGAAAGAAAATATTGAATAAAACATATTTGTCAAAAAAGAAATGTAAAATTTGCAGAAAATTATCAACTGATTCGAACGATTTTAAAATGAGATATCAACTCATTCCGTACAATATAAAGGATGGAGAATTTGACCTTTGGATTGTTTTGATTGGTAAGTTGGTAAAAATATTGCCATCCAACAGAGCCTTGTTCTTTTCTAATAAATTCTGCTCTTTCATTTAAATTAAACTTAAGCCAAGAACAATTAAATTTAATATAATTAAACATATTTGAATAATCTTTTGATGTTTCAATAAACTAAAATTTAAATTTTTATTTTATTAAAGTTTTTAAATTACGTTTAACATCATTTTGCAAAGCGCAGAATTGCTAGAATTGTCAATAATAATTAAAGGAATTTTTAACAAAAATTTAAATAAAATGTTGATTGATTGTTGTTTGAATGTATTGTCGATAAAAGATAAATTTACCCAAAATAATTCATTAATGACTAGCCGATTCAAATAAAATAACAAAATAGATTCGTTAATAATATTAGAGTAATTAAATATTCCTCCGTTAAATGTAATTTTGTTAATTTCTTCATTTTCAAAAATTAATTGAATTAATTTTGGATTGAAAATAGAGTTGAAAAAATAATTAAAATAACAAAGGCTAATTTTCTCTATCCAGCAACGAATAATTTTAATTTCTTCTATATTTTTTGGAATTATTGGCAGATTTAAAAGAAAAAATGTTTTAAAGTTGTTATGGTCAGACTCTAACAAACAATAAAAAATAACTAAAAATTTAGCTCAAAACCAGATTTTACCTTTACATATAACTATAGGTTTATTTTCAATATTATCTAAATAAACAGTTATTTGTCTGTCCAATACTGAATGCCACTAAAAATTGTTTAAAAATATTTTTCAAATAAGACTGAACAGATTCTAAAATAAAAACTTTTATTTTACCTTTTCCATAAGTTGATTAGTCGCTTTTAATTTGAAAACTCCATCTTGAAGATTGATATATTTGTAATTGTTACCAGCAAACAATTCAATCTAAAAAATAAATAAACCTAAAATAATTCTAATCTACTATTTCGATTTTATAGAATTTTTTACGAGCCAATTCTCCTTCATATCGACCAATCAAAGCATTAAAATAATAATTTGTTTGTCGAACAGAAGTTAATTGTTCAATATTTAAATATTTAAAAATGTCTAATTTAGATTCTACTTGTAGATTATTAAACATTTTTATTTATTTATTTAATTGTTTCTCTAAAAATAATTTTGAAAGGATTTAAAAAACGTACAAAAAATTAAAAACATCGGAAGTAATTTAACAAAAAATAATAATTAAAAGAAAGTAAATATTAAATAAAAAATATTTATTGATAAAGAAAAAATATATAAAATATTTAAGAATCTCCTAGCAATTTTATTATATTCAACTTTTTTATTTATTTATTTTCCCCTATCTACCAAATTAGTTTAAAGGAAAAATATTTAAAAACATAAAGGGAAATAGGTAACTTTGATTAATTTAAATATAGCCAAAAGGAAATAATTTGAATAGGTATTAATGATAAGAAGAAAGAGAAAAAAAAATAAAATATTTAACAATCCAATAAAAAAGGTTTAGAAAAATCTACCGAGCATTTAACGTATTTTTAAATAATTCAAGATTTCTGCGATTTCCGAATATTATAAGTGTATTCATTTTTTGCCTTTCTTTAAATTAAATATTTTAATAAAATGATAATTTTTGTTATGTATAATCAAAAAATGAAACAAATTATCCACTAATTCGTTCGATTTTAAAATGAGATATCAACTCATTCCGTTCAACATAATCAATGGAGAATTTGACCTTTGGATTGTGTTGATTGGTAAGTTGGTAATAAGAAAACAATCCTTGTATCAATCCAAAATTGACTTGTTCTTTTTTAATAAATTCTGCTCTTTCACTTAAATTAAACTTAAGCCAAGAACAATTAAATTTAATATAATTAATCATATTTGAATAATCTTTTGTTGTTTCAATATACTAAAATTAAATGTTTGATTTTGTATTATAGCACCGACAGTCTGAATTTTCAATTTTCGGGGTCTTTATTGTCGGGGTCAACATTGGTAAGAGTCGTGTTTGAAAAAAAATTAAATTAAAAATAAAAATTCCGATAGATAACAGGGTGTCGAAGGACTTTTATTTCCTAAAAATAAGCAAAAATATAGGGGCTGGGAAATGTTTGTAACCTTAATTTGACTTATTATTAAAGATTTAAACTCACATTTAAAATTATCTTACAAAGTGCAGAATGTCTATATTTGTCGATAAAAATTTTAGGAAATTTTTAACAAAAATTTAAATAAAATATTGATTGATTTTTGCTTGAATTCATTGCAGATTGGAAAAAATTTTATCCAAAATAATTTTCCAATAGCCAGCCGATTCAAATAAAATAATAAAACATTCTCGTCAGTAATATTGGAATAACAAAATGATTTGCAATTAAATTTAATTTTATCAATTTCTTCTTTATCAAAAATAAATTGAATTAATTCTGGATTAAAAATAGAGTTGACAAAGTCAATATTATTAAAATAACAAAGGCCGATTTTCTTTATCCAACAACGAATAATTTTAATTTCTTCGATATTTTTTGGAATTGTCGGCAGATTTAAAATGAAGTTTTTATAAGTGTCTAAAATGTATAATTTATGGTTGATTAAATATTTTAATACCTGTACATAATTTTACAACTATTTGGGAATTGCAAGTGTTATTTAAATAAGTTGGAATTTGTTTGTCAATAGCTGACTGCCACTAAAAAATAAATATTTAAATAAACGATTATTTTATTTATTTACCTTTCCCACAATTTGACTAGTCACAGTCAGATTGAAAACTCCAGATTCAGGTTTTATAAATTTGTATCTACCATTATTATGAATGAAACTAGTCTGAAAATAAATAAAATTGAAATAAATCTATTTACTATTTCGATTCTGTAAAATTTTTGCCAAGCCAATTCCTCCTCATATCGACCAATCAAAGCATTAAAATAATAATTTGTTTGTCGAACAGAAGTTAATTGATTTATATTTAAATATTTAAAAATGTCTAATTTAGATTCTACTTGTAGATTATTAAACATTTAATTTAATTTCACTGAAAAGTATTTAGAAAAATTTTAAAAGTAAAGAAATAAAATTAAAAAATTTTGTTAAGAAATTTCAAAAAATTAAAAGAAAGAAAATATTGAATAAAACATATTTGTCAAAAAAGAAATGTAAAATTTGCAGAAAATTATCAACTGATTCGAACGATTTTAAAATGAGATATCAACTCATTCCGTACAATATAAAGGATGGAGAATTTGACCTTTGGATTGTTTTGATTGGTAAGTTGGTAAAAATATTGCCATCCAACAGAGCCTTGTTCTCTTTTTATAAATTCTGCTCTTTCACTCAAATTAAAAATTGGCCAAAAACAAAAAACAAATTCAACATCCTTAGCCATATTTGAATAATCTTTTGATGTTTCAATGAACTAAAATTTAATATTTTAATTTATAAATTTTTAAATTTACATTTAACATCATTTTGCAAATTGCAGAATTGCTAGAGTTGAAAATAGAAACATAGGCAATTTTTAACAAAAATTTAAATAAATTGTTGATTTCTTTTTGTTTGAATGTTCTGTCGAATGAAGAAAAATTTATCCAAAAGCATTCACTAATGACCAGCCGATTCAAATTAAATAAAAAAAGATTTTCCTCACAAATGTGTAAATAATAACATGAATAACAATTAAATTTAATTTTGTCAATTTCTTCATTTTCAAAAATAAATTGAATAAATTCTGGATTGAAAATCGTGTTTAAAACTTTAAAATCATTAAAATAACAAAGGCTAATTTTCTCCAACCAGCAACGAATAATTTTAATTTCTTCAATATTTTTTGGAATCATTGGCAGATTTAAAACAAATGGAGTGTCATTATAGCCAGATTCTAAAAAATATAAATTAATACTGTTAAATAATTATATTTTAACACCTTTATAAATTTTTATAACATTTTGACTTTTGGTAGTTTTATTTAAATAAACAGGTATTTGTCTGTCCACCGCCGATTTCCACTAAAATAGAGTAATTGTTTAAAAAAAGTCTGCCAATTCGAAATCCAATTTTATTTTACCTTTTCCATTAGTTTATCAGTAATCTTCAATTTAAAAAGTCCATCTTCAAGATTGATAAATGTGTCATTGCTGTCTTTAAAGAAATCAGACTGAAATAAATATAAGAAATAAATTTAAATAAATCCAATTACTATTCCGATTTTATAGAATTTTTTACGAGCCAATTCTCCTTCATATCGACCAATCAAAGCATTAAAATAATAATTTGTTTGTCGAACAGAAGTTAATTGATTAATATTTAAATATTTAAAAATGTCTAATTTAGATTCTAATGGTAGATTATACATTCTTTTTTACTAAAAATATTGTAAAATTTAATTTAAAAATATCGTTAAAAGTTATTTAAATAAAAATTCTTAATAAAGATAAAAATATTTATTTAAAAATGTCTTTGGGTGAGCGATCTTTTAGGTTGATACTATTTGCAATTGCATTGCAAGCAGGGCTGGACGCAACTGGATTTTTTCATCCGCAATCCGCAATTTTAAAAATTAGAAAAATATTTATTCGTCATCAGTTAAGGTCAACAATAAATTATGGTGTAAAAAAAGTAACTTTGCAACATTATCTGGCGCTAGACTTTTCCGTAAATCAGAAGAAATCAACCCCGCGATGCTGAACATACGCTCGGACTCGGTACTACTTGAACCTTACACTTACTTAGCTGTTGCTTTTCCTTGTCGAGTAAAATAATACCACCAATTATCTGGGGTTATTAGAAATCATGGAAAAATAGTTGAATAAATCAATAAGAAAGAAAAAAGAAAAAAGGCAAGAAATAAGAAATTTAAGAAACTCCAAAAATTCAAAAAATTTAAATTAAAAATTTAAAAAAACTTGTAAATCTAATCTGAAAAAAGTTTAACCTTGTAGTTAGTTTAAAAAAGTTTATCAATAAAAAAAATACAAAATAACCATTTTCGAGTTTCACTTATTAAATTTGTGGCCCTAAAGAAGGCCGTTTGGATTCGGTTTTCACAGCAACTTTCCAAGCTGTTCGCCATGAGTCTTCTAAGGCATCAGAGCAACGAAAAATTAAAAAAATACAACTATAAAAATAATCTTAAAAACCTAGTTAAAAACCTAGTTTTTAAGTTTAAAAACTTAAAAACCTAGTCAACCTTAGGGAAAAAATCAAAAAATTTTGTGATGTTTTGTTGAAATTTTTGACGGCAAGGAAAAAATTTTTTCCTTGCCGTCAACCCTTACTAAAATTTTCTAAAAGAAGTTTTTTAAATATAAAGTGCTTAAATGAAACCTTAGGCTTTGGAATAACACAAAGCACGGCGAACACTACATTCCTGAAGAAATTCTGCCAAAATTATAATTTTTAACACATGGGGACTGAAACATCCCCTTTTTGCTGGGGACTGAACCGGCGGGACTGAAACGGCTGGGGCTGAAACGGGTCGGGACTGAAACGGCGGGACTGAATGGTCCTTTACCGCAAGAAAAATATTTTCTAAACAAAACGCCAATTGCGGATTAAAATTGCGGAATTTTGACAAAATCCGCAATCCGCAATGATCCGCAAGAAAAAACCCCGCAATCCCCGCAATCCGCAATTGCGTCCAGCCCTGATTGCAAGTGACTAATAAATTGGTTTGTTTAAGGGTGTTTGTTGGTTGTTTTATTTGAAAGAAAAGTCCCAGTCACTTTTTATTACACTTTTTTTTTATTTTATCTTTTTGTATATTTATTTTCCCCTATCTAACCAAGGTAAAGTTTAATGGGAAAATATTTAAAACATAAAAAGAAAGAATTTTGATTAATTTAAATATAAGCCTGAAGGAAATAATTAAAATATAAAAAAAAAGATGAAAAGAAAATGTCTTGTTGAACGAGTAATTTAAATATGATTGATGGGAATTGGAACAAAATTAACAAATATATTTAAATAGATGTCAATCAAAAAATAAATAATCAGATAATTAATTCTCTATCTAAATTTTAATTACAAATTCAAAATTCTTATTTTTTTCATTCAGGCTTGATATTGCACAAATATGATATGCTTTTGTGTAAAGTAGCTGAATAAATCAACAGAAATTTATGAAAATTTAAATTTATTTTTTTTGTAATTTGTATTTTTGAATATTTTTTTAAAAATTAAAAAAAAAATCAAGAAATTTATTTATTTCATTTTAATATGAAAAGAAAGGAAAAACATTAAAAAAGATATGTAAAAGTAATAGAAAAAAAAAGTTGTTTAATAAAAAAAGACACAATCAACATCATTTATTTTTATTTTGTGACAGTCAAATCTGTAGAAAAATTTTAATATACTCCCATTTATATATTTTTTAAATATTTTTGAATTATTGACAATGAATGTTGTCTGGATGATCCTTACATAAAATTTGTGATGGTCCACTTTTGCAGTCAACAGAAATAAATATAATAAAAATAATAATTAAAATTAAAAAATTATTTAAATTTTTAGTTAAATTAAAAAACATTTTTTGGAATTTAAATTTATTTTTTTAAAAGAGAATTTTTATTTTTTGATTTAAAATGAGAATAAATAAAATTATTTAAATATAGCCAATATTAATATTTATTCAACTGATTTTTTAAAATAAAATTTTTTTTTATTTTTTTTTTAATTTTTTATTTATTCCTAAAAAAATTTAATATTAATTTTTTTTTAAAATTAATTTAAAAAATATTTTAAAGCGTCATAAAATATTTAAATTTGGTAATACATTTTTGTTTAATTAATTGTTGAGCCACCAGAAATTGTTGAGCCAAAAATTTAAAAAATTAAAGCTTAATCTTTTTATTGGTATATTAAATTTTTAAAAAAATAAAAAAAACCGATTAAATTATTTAAAAATTATTTGACGAAAGAAGATTAAATTTTTTGTTAATTGCCTAACATAATTAATATCTTTAAGAAAATAATTAGGTATATGTATAATCAATTATCTACAGTACCCTAATGTATTCCGAATTAGAAGCTGATCAAAAAACATTCCTCCTCTCCAATTAATTAACCAGAAAAATGTTTTACTCAATACACCGTATTATAAAAGCACCCAAACTTTATCAGCCTTATCTTATCTTCTATCAATCTACAACATCAAAAACCATCAAAAACAACACCTCAATTACCAATGGCTGAACCTCCACCACCTGCTGCTGGCGCTCCACCACCGGCCACCGCACGTGCACCTTCTGTGGCACCAAAGAAGGGGGCTAGGGCAGCGACAAGTTCAAGTTCCGGTGCTCGTCTTGGAGTTCGCGATGCTGAAATCAAAAGCCTCACAGATGTTCGACCGGCACTGGCTAAGTGGCTTCTCAGACAGGACTATCTCTTCGGCGAACTTGAGAAGATCTCTGGACTTGATCGTGAGAAGGTGAACAACATTTGGAATCTTTTAACTATTTTTATTAAATAATTTTTTTTTCTAATTTTAGTTGTTCTACATATTCTGTGGCTTCTTCTCCGTCTACATGGTTGCTGGACCTGGGTGTGGGTGTCGTCTGCAATCTGATTGGTTTTGGCTATCCAGCGTATTGTTCGGTTAAGGTGATTCGGACTGATTCCAAAGGTAGAGTGAAAAGGATCTTTGGGACTTGAAAAATATTCCATTTAAAAATCTTTTTAATCTCTTAGATGACGACACTCAATGGCTCATCTACTGGACGACGTTCGCTGCCTTCTCCATTGTGGACTTTTTTGCCGAGAGTATCTATAAATTCTTCCCGCTCTACTGGCTCGTAAAGATCATCTTCCTGCTATACTTGGCTCTTCCGCAAACCCAAGGGGCGCACAATATGTATGTTCAGTATGTGGATCCATTGTTCGACAAAATGAATATGTGAGTGAATTTTTTTAAATATTCTTATTTCCCTTTTTTCTTCAGGATAGCCAAAGAACAGATGAAAGGATGAATAAAAAGAATTCTGTTGGGTAAGTCTGAGGGAGATGATTAAATAAATTGTTGTGATAAATCAAAATTGTTTTTGTATGTGTATTTGTTGTTAATAATATATGTAGTGTTTCTTAATTTTTTGTAAATTTTTCTTTGTTTTTGAGTAAATTGAATATTGAAGTTTTAACCTTTTAAGTTAAAAAATTACAATGTACTTTTGGCTATTTAATTCTCAATATTCCTATTTTGATCTTCATAAATATCTTTTCGTTCCCCCATAAAGAAAGAATTCTTTTATAACTATAGAGAAAAGAAGAGATTTTGATCTCCCCTAAAAGGGGAGAAGCGCCGTTCCCGGAGGTAAGTGCAAGACCGGGCCGACGCGTGGCAGAGAGGAAGCAAGCTTCCAACTCTTACCCTTTTCCAAAAATTGGTTAATCTCTTTGATCCCGATAGGGATCGTTACGGAGATTAAGCCGTAAAGAACAGATACTACACTTTGATCTTAGCCAAAAGGCCGAGAAGCGATGGTTAAAACACAAAAAGTCTTTTACAAACATATTTTACTTTAAAAGAAAAAAATAAGAAGGAGAATGTTATGAGAGAAATTTTAAGAAATAGTTCTTCCTGTTGGAAGAGGAGAGACTAGAGAAGATGAGAGAATGGAGGAGAAAGATGAAAAGTAAAAAAAGAAAACTGAAAATCTGAGGAATGACTATTTTTACTCTTCTGACCGAAGTGTTGGTTACCCTTTTGTCTCATTTTGTCCGTTGTACCATTTTGTCGGTTTTTAGTTTCTTACCAGATTGTCCTTCATTATAAAGTATTCTTTCAGAAAAATTCGAGAAAACTCAACTGACCATTGAATATTTTTTGTTTAAATTTTATTTAATTAAAAAGTACTGTATTTACAATTTATTTACAAAAGATAAAAATTTTTTAAAAATATTTTTTAAAAATTATTTTTAAACATCATCAGCCCCTTCTATAGATAATTCATATTCTTTACTAAATAATATTAATTTCTTTTTTCTTTTATTTTCATCTAATTCTTTCTTTTTAACTAATTCTTTATTTTCTTCATTAATTAATAATATTAATGTATTTCCTGTTGATTTATTTGGACGTTGAATTATTTTAATTAATGTTTTTCGAAAACTTTGGCCAAAAATTAAATAAACAAAGAAATTAGCTGTACAATTAATTACCTTTAAATGAAAAAAAAATTTTTTTTTTAATTTTTAAATTAAATTTATTAAAATTCTAATTGTAAGGTTAAGGTCTTGGGTAAGTTAAGGCGCTTTTTTAAATAAAACTTAGCCATTTTAGAAGCTAGAAGGGTGAAATTTTGTACAAATATTACCAATATTGGTATCTATATTTAATAAAAATTTCTGATTTTTTGGTTGGATAGAAGGGAAATTATGGCCAAAAATATCGATCTTGAGAGAGAAAAATGCCATTTTTAGTATTATTTTGATTATAATTTGAAAAATATTAAAAACCCTAAAATTTTTAAATTTATAACGGAGATAGATAAGAATAATGAGAATTATCTGAAAATAAGTTGGCAAATTAAATTGGCAATTTTTTGGCAGATTTTTTTGCCAAATTTCCTTAAGGTCAACTCCAAATTAATGTGATTTTTAAATTTTTTTAAATAATTTTTTTCATCCAACTATTAAAAAAAAATTTTTTTTCTATCTTTTCTATTTAAAATCAAAAAAAAAACTAACAACTAATAAATTGCTCAAATCAACCAAATAAACAATTAAATGTTTTAATTGTTCTGCGAACGTTAATTCAAGAAAATTAACTAATAAAGCTGTAAAGTTGCAAAAAATAAAGAGGCAAACAACTAATACAAGGCTGATAATATCAGAATCTGTAAAAAAATAATTGAAGAAAATTAAATCTAAAATTTCTTGCAAATTTTGATTTTTATGGTTTTGGGACAAAATGTCACTTTTTAGGAAAATGACAAAAATTAGTTTTTTTCGGAAAACCCTGCAAATTTAGTCCCAAAACGTTGAAAACAGTTAATTTGGGTTAAGAAAAATTTTGAAGAAATTTTTCCAAAAAATTACCAGGCTCTCTAGGCCTTTTGAGCGCATTCATAACAATACCAACATTGAGCACAATAAGTAAAACTAAAGGACCTACAGCCATAAAAACCTTTTAAATTTATTTATTATATATCTAATTATTTTTAAAAAATCTACCGTATACATATAAGTGTAGTAGACAGAATAGTAAATATGGTTCATTCTAAAATATGAATATTTAAAGTTTTTTTTATTTTTGGGAAAATACTGAACTGAAAATTCTTAAATTTTTAGAATATTTATAAAACACTAATTAGGTTATTTATGGAAAATTTCATGATTTTAGGTAGATTATGGACATTTTCCCAAATAAGGTATGCACACTCAAAGTCCCGCACCCAACCGTCCTTACTAGAAAAATTTTAAATTTTCTTTGTTTTTTAGGCCTTTATTCCCTTTGAAAATTTTCAAAAAATTTTTCACAAAAATTTACCTAAATTCTGTAGGACATATTTGAAGACTTTTTTGCATTATTCCTTCTCTCTCTTCCACACATTCAATTGCCCTCAATTCAAAAAAGTGTGGAATATTATAGAAAATAGCCAATATTGAGGTAATAAAAACAAATTTTTTGGCTCTTTTAACTGTACAATAAGAAGAACTTAAAGACCCTTTTAATGCTACATTAATAAAAAGATCAACAGCTGCACCAACACAAAAATAAACGGAAGTTGTTTGAAAAGTTGATGCTAAGGGAAAGAAAAAAGGAGCACCACGGCCATAGGCAAAGGCCAAAGCTGTTGAAAAAAAAATTGAGAGAGATTAGAAAATATGATAAAATATAGAAAAGGAAGTTTTTATTTATTTTTATGCCAAAAATTCAAATTTATAGTGAATTACAAAGAAGTAACTCTTCTCTGAAGGGTAATTGTTTTAAATTATACTTGGGACGGAGGAGAGAGAAAACTCCGGTTATAACGTCACTCTGTTATAACTGGAGCCAACCAAAAGGCCACAACTGTTTCGCCCATTCTCTTGGGGCGGAGATGCAACCGGAGTGTCGAATTTATGTGATAACCTCCTCTTGGCAATCTAAGTCATAGGAAGGAAACCATTAAGGGAACAGAACAAAGAATTCATTAAAATTCTCACAAATAGGTCCATGATGTCTCCAAGCCTCCAAAACAAATAAAAACATTGCTGTACAAGTCATAAGTAAATCAGAAATTGCTAAAGCTCTTAAATAAACAGCTGTTGAATGAGAACGTTGTTCAGGTTGTGAATAAACCAAAATTATCAGGAGATTGCCAACAAGACCGACAAAACCTATTAATGCCAATACTGTTCCACTGACAACCAAATTATAAATCTAAAGAAAATAAATTTTAATATGCTTAATTTAAAGTGAGTGGGCCGTTCGGAGGGGTGGTAGGCTGAAGGGAACATAAATGTTATCGAGTATTTTTTGTTTAGATTTCCTATGATTTTTAGTAATAAAAATATTAATATTTTGCCTGATAATCAGCATCGGTAGATCCTAAACAAATATTACAATTTGGCAAATTTTCAACATTTCCTTCTTCCAAAAACATTTTATTTGTTGAGAATGTTGTTGTTAAAATTAATTTTTTATTTTTCTAATAAATATATTTAAAAATTGAACATATGTATTTTTTCTAAATTTATTTAATAATTTTAAATTCTTTTAAAAAATAAATAAATATTTTTAAATAAAATTGAAAAACAATTTATTTAATAGTAAACAAAAATAAAAATAAATGAAGATTCTTTTTGGCAATATTTTGTTCCTCAGATTAAATTTCAATTTTGACTTTTTAAAAATAAAGGAAATTATTGCCATTTTTATTTCAAAGGGTGAGGAATGAAAAAAAAAACAAATTTTAATTAGAAAAAAAAGTTTTTTTAAATATATAGATAATTTAAACGAAACAAAAACAAACAAATAAAATAAAATAAAATAAAGAAAAATAAAAAAACACATAGAATTCTTTAATAATTAAAAGAAGGAACTTCAATGTTTTACCAAAAGTTTTACAAATATTTGCGGACATTTCAAAAAATTAAAAAGAATAAATTAAAGGAACGTTGATAAATTAGGCACTGGCCTAGACCTAATGGCCTTTTATTTAGAAATTTAAAAAGTTTAAATTTTCGTCCGCAAAAGTCTGGTAAATAACTTTTAATTATTTATTTATTTACTTAATAAAAAAATTTTTTTTTGATTATTTTTTATATTTGTCTGAAAGAAAATTAGAGAGAAACTTTCTTCCTTTTATTTATTTTTTGCTAAAAAAGTTTCGGATGATAAATTTTACTAGTTATATCCTTATTGCTTAATCTAAAAGTACTAAAAAGTCATAAAAAGTGCCAAATACTTGAATAAATTAAAAACGAAAAGAAAAAGAAATTTTTTAAAATTTTTTAAAAAATAATTTTTTACAAAAAAAATATTAATAAAAATATAAAAACTTTTTATTTAACGCCTTTTCTGGTATTTTTTAATTAAATTCATTCAACCAGAATTTATTTTATATGGCAGAATATATTAAGGAAAGAAAGAAGTTATTCAATTATGGAAACATATATTTATTTATTTGACATTTAGAGAATATATTTAATTAATTATTTTAGTAAAATCTCGATATAAGAGACTAAAGAAAAGTCTCTTATATCGAATCGATTTAGACTGGAAAGTAAACTCCGGTTATAACGTCACCTATGAGAATGATTAGTAAGTGGCAGAATAACAGAAGAGGCATTGTTAAAATTGGGGGAAGCTTGGAAATGCTCAATGAGTGACGTTATAATGAGAGTTGACTGCAGAACATGTATAAGGAAATATATTGGTGTTGGCATTTTTTTTGGCATTTTTAGAATGAAATGTCAAAACCAGCAACTTTGCTTTTTTATGAAGATATATATAAAGTAGAAGGGGGGGGGGGGGAAAGGAAGAAGATTTTGAAAAAATGAAAATAAAAGAAAATAAAAAAAATATTTATATTTAAAAATTGTAACTTTATTTTTGGATTAATATATAATTAAATAAATAATTATAAGAAGGAAATTGATATTTTTTTTTAATTTTAATTTTTAGGTATATTTATAAAAAAATTTAAAAAATGACAAATCTTTAAGTTAAAGAAAAAGATGTAATATTTTTTTGAAGAAAAAAAATTGAAGAAAACGAATTTTAAAAGACAAAACTATGAAAAATATTCGAGAAGTAAGGAAAAATCGTTTTGTTTAATTTTCTTGGTGTAATGGGATAAATACATATTTTGATGAGCAAGGGTTTTTTTTCTTTAAAAAAATTCTTAAAAAATTTTTTGATTTTTTTATAAAAACTTTAAGGAAAGTCAAAATGAATAAAATAAAAAATTTTGTTAATAGTAATTTTTATTTAATATTTATTATTCTCACTCACTATTCTATTAATTCTCATAAATATATAACCTTCAAATATTATTTTCATTCCACCCCCATTTTCATTAATTATTAATTTCAACGAGAGGGTTAATAAATTAATTTATTCTTATTTTTCCCACAATATGCTCAAAAAATGATTGATTAAATGAAACTTGGAAATGAACATTTGGCCAAAAATTTCTGGAATAAAAGAAAGTGAGAAAAAAAATTATATAAAATTAAAAATTGAGAAAAAACTTCTTTTAAAGAGAATTAATTTGCATAAATAAAAGGAAATTAAAAAAATGAGGAAGATAAAGTAAAATATTGGGAAATTACAAAAAAGACCAAAAATTCAAAAAATTGAGGAAATTTAGGGTAAAATATTAAAAATAGAAGACTAATTTAAAAAATAATTAAAATAAATATTTTAGAGAAATAAATGAAGGATAGAGAACTTTACTGGAATTTGAGGGAAATATAGCAAAATATCACACATTTCTTTTGATTTGTTGTAGTTGAAGTAATATCCTGCATTAAAAATTTCTTCTTGTTTTTTTAAATCTGGAACTTTCAGTTTTATAATTTGACTAAAATATTATAAAGTATATGCTGAAATAATTACCCTGGGTACTTATTTTTCAAACTCTCTGGAGGGGGTAATTATTAGGGAGGGGGTAATTATTTGAGAGAGGGCAATTATTTGAGCATGTACGGTAAATATAATTTTAATAATCATACAAGCCCTTCCTGAAAACTACATGATGTGTAATTCCCCAGATATCCAATCTATTTCTCTCTATCCCTGAAAATTCTGAAGCACATTAATTGCTTTTTCACCAATTCATTGGAAAATAGATAAAAATTGAATATTAATGAAATTCTGAAGAAAAATTCTTTTATTCTTTGAAAATAAAAAGAAAAATTATTTTAATATGAACCACGGTACTATAAAAACCCTCAAAATTATAAAAGCCATTAAAATCCTCTCCCATTATCTTCTCCAAACAACACAAAAACTTCAACAAAACAACAAAAACAACGCAAAACAACAACAATGAGTGCTCCACCACCACCCGAGCCGCCAAAGAAGGACGAAGCACCACCGCCGCCACCAGCTGCTGCTCCTGCTCCACCACCAGCGACAATGAAAGCACCAAGCGAGGCATCTACCAAGAAGAAGGGAAAATCTGCTGGATCTCTGCCACCGCCATCAGCCAGTCCAAGTGGTGCTGCCGTTGGTCTTCGGCAAGTTGAGGTTCAAACTTTCAGCGACATTCGTCCAGCGCTGCAGAAGTGGCTCGATGGTCAGGATAAGCTTTTCGGAGCGGCTGAGAAGAGTAGCGGTCTTGAACGTGAAAAGGTGAGGGAAATTTTTGATTTGAAGCTTTTCACGTCTAATCTTTTTTATTTCTTCAGATATTCTATGGCATCTGCGGTATTCTTGCTCTCTGGTTGATTGCTGGTCCAGGTGGCGGTTTCATCTGTAACTTGATTGGTGTTGCCTATCCTGCGTATGCTTCAGTTCTGGCTTTGCGTTCGGCTGGGAAAGGTCAGTAAAACTTTCAAAAATGCCTCAAACCCTCAAACTAAAAAATATTTTTCAATTAAAATTTCAGAGGATGACACGCAGTGGCTCGTGTATTGGACTACCTATGGAAGCTTCTCTCTTGTGGATCAATTCGCCGACCGCATCAGTGCCTACTTTCCGTTGTACTGGCTGCTCAAAGCGATCTTCCTTCTCTACTTGTTGTTGCCACAAACTTGTGGAGCGCATAATATGTACGTTAAGTACCTCGACCCGGCGTTCGATAAGTTGGCAAAGTGAGTTTTTCTTTTGAATTTTTTCTTCAATGAAAAATTTTTAAAAAATTTTTAGACGAGTGGGAGCAATGTAGAAGTTTGTTCGATGCGCTTGGATGTTGATGGTGGATGCAAAAAAAGAAAAGAGGGAATAAAGATGAATAAAATAGGAAAAAGTATTGATAGATATTCCCTTATGTGTAAATATATTTTCCTTCTACCTATTGCGTGTATGTTAATTGATGTTATTTTAAAAATATATATTATTGTAGGCATTTTGTTGTATAAAGAAAAGCTTTTGTAAAAAATTGTTTGGTTGAGTAGAAAATTGAAAATTTTTGAGAAGAGGTCTTTTGTAACGAGAGAGGTGAAAGAAATTTTTAGTTTCTTATTGTCTTAGAAAAGTTCCGAAAAAAATTAATATTAAAGAGACCCCATAACAGAATTCCGAGTATCAAACATCTTTATTTTTTGATAGTCTTAACTTCTAGAAAGGAAAAGAGAAGTTTAAAAAAGAAAAATTATTCATGAGCAATTAATTGCTATTCTTTTACAACTTTGTATTTAATTAAGCTAAAATCCCAAATTAAGAGAAAAACAAATAGCTCTTTTAACCAATAAATAATTAAAATTAAATATTAAGAGACCAAAAAATAACTCAAAAATTATTTCAGCATATACGGTATGGAAATTTTGAATTAGAGTTATAAGTGGTTTAAATTTTTATAATCTCTGCGGGAGTTATTTACATAGTTATAAAAAAATTTAAGGAATTTTAAAGAAATATGATAATTACCTTGTGCTTGAACAAAAAGAAAAGAAAGAAAATAAAGAAAATAAAACAAGGAACAGTCTTTTTTTTTAAATATTTTACAATTTATTTTATAAAAAACATCAATGATTTTATCTCATGTTTTTCCAAATTTATTTAATTTTTCTTGCTAAATTTGAATGATTGATTGACAGATGGGGAAATAAAAAATATATTTATTAAGTAAACAAAAATAAAAAATATAATATATTTGTTTTTAACTTTTGTTTTTAACTTTTGAAAAGGCTATTAACATAAAAGTTTAATTGGTATATGGCAAAATATTGGAATAAAAAATTAAAATATGGCTCAGGATTTGAGAGGTGGCTTTGTGGAGAATGTGGGCTTGTGAGGGACTTCTCGTTCGAATATTGGAGGGGATGAAGAGAGGGGACTGTGGAGAACAAAATCTTTCTGAATAAAAAAAAATTAAAAAATTTAGAATGATGAAATAAAAAATAATGGACAAGGGGGTTATGGATGTGTTAGGAAAGGTCTTTGTATAAAAGCCCTTAGTAAAGTTTAGTATAAAAGCCAGTTCGACTATTTGCAGAATTTCTCTAAAAAATTGGAAACATTTATATATATTTTTTAACTCTTATGGCATTTATTTATATCTAATTTGCAAGTATAAAATATATAAATGTGTACTTTTATATAAGCTGCGCTATTTGTTATTTATTTTTACTTTAAAAAATAAATGGTAGATGACCTCAGAATTTAAAAGTAAAAAAAGATGTTTTGTTTTTTTCTTCTTTAATTTTGTTTTTGTTATTAAACAATTAAAAAAGATTTTTTTTAATGCTCAGATATAAAATAAAGATTCTAACTTTCTCACGAAAATAAAATTTAAATTTAAAAAATCAAAATTTCAATAAAAAACGCTGACACTAAACATGAAAATCTCAAAAACTATTTTTATTAATTTATATTTAATAGACAAATGAGACATAAAAAAAATTTTTTTTTAATGAGTAAAAATATAAATATATTTATTTCCTCCAATTAATTAACATTTTAAAATTAATTGAATTCCCATAGAGATTTCATTAAATAAATTTCTCTAAATAGAATCTTTTTTTATTTTTAATAAAATTCTAATATTTAATTATTATTCCATATTTAATATTTTTTAAAAGCAATTATTTTATTAATTCCAAAAATTAGAACAATTATTTTTAAAAAAGAAAAGGGAACATCCAAAAATATATAAAACAAATAATTTTCATTATTTTTATATAATAAATTGCGTGCTCAAGTTTCCATAAAGATTATTATTTAAAAAAGCCTAACCTAACAATTCTAATCTAAAAAATCTCTTTAAATGTTGCCAAATTTAGAAATACTCTCTCCACTCCTTTTATTAATTTAAAAATTTCTATTTAAAGAAATAATTATTTTTTGTTATTATTTTTATTAAAAAACAATTCTACATAATAATTTAATAAATTTATTTTTAGAAAGACATTTGTCAAGGAATAATTTGAAATGATTTAAAATAAAAAGCAAATGAGCAATAAAAAATAATTTAAAGATCTAATCACTATATATTTTTCATTTAGAGATGGTGTCAAAATAAATACAATAATTGAGATAAAAAATAAATATTTTGAATTTAAAAAGAGACTCCCAATTAAAAATAATAAACGAATAAAAATTAATAATTGCTTTGAGGATATTTTAAGGAAAAAAATTTAAAAAAGCAAAATAATTCTTGTGGCCTAATGGTTAGTGTTATTGTTTTTAACTTAAAAAGGGCCAAGTTCGAATCCTAACAATGAAAATCAATTTTTAAATATAAAAAATTAATTTAAAATATTTATTTTTTTATTTAAAATTATAAAGCACCAAGAATAAATAAAAAGGCTTTTTAAAAAAAGAGAAAGGCAAGTCAATATGATACCCAATTGTAAACAATAAATGGATTATATAAATTTTCTGGGAAAATAAGTCTATATATAGATCAATCTTAAAAGATAACTGATGAAGAAAAAACAATAAAAAAATCTTTAAAATTCATTTTTTAAATTAAAATACCTCTTTTGCTCTATTTTTTCAATAAAATTCTCTCACTCCTTCCCTTCTTACTTCTTTAAATTTGTAATTCTCGGAATTCTTGAACCAGAAGGTGTGTTTGGGTATGCAAAGCACATTGTATTTTTAGTTATTGGAGTCATTGGAGGTGGTGGAGCTGTAACTGGACGAAAACAAAGTTGACGTGAATTAATAACAGAAATTGGTCTAGGTGTTTTATTATTATTTATTGAAGCAGAATTAATATTAGAAGAGGTCCTTTGAGTTAAAGAAGTTGTTGGACGAACATTTTTGTCTTTGGCATTTTGTTTAATAATTTTTGTTTTATTGTTAATCAAAGGTTTATTTGGTAAATCTGTTGGTGTTTCCATAGATGTTGAAGTTTTTGAATTTTGTTGCAATTCTGGATTGTCATTGGTCACGTTGGAAGAAGGTAAATAAATATTTGGAATGTCCTTGGGGAAAATTAAAAAAAAATAAAAAAAAATAACAGAATTTAATACCTTAACCTTTTGATAATATTCTCCGATTTTGGCCATCTTCCTTTCATCAGTAATAACTGTATTAGTCAAAAATGTAGCCAAAATTTGTTCACCAACACATTTTTGTAAAGCACCTAATGCAGCAGAAGAAGAATCTCTAACTTCGGGATCTGAACCCAAACAATGCTAAAAATTAAATTTAATAAGAATAAATAGTTTTTAAAAAACCTCGCAAAGTATAGGTACCAATTCTTTAAGAAACCCTTTTGGCAAATATTTTGAAGGCAATGAACGGAAAAGTCTGTAGAGTGCCAAGTCTAATTGAGATTTTTGGCTTGGATTTGGCTTAACAGCAAATTCCAAAATATATGGAGTGATTACATGTAAATTCTAAAAATAAAAATTATTTGCGAAATTAACGACATTTTCATGTTTTAAAAATTTCTAAACTAATAATAATCAAAAACCTTAATAGAAGCAAAGAAAAGAGCATCAACTAGAATGGAAAGAGGTTCTCTCAACATTGCCTTTTTCTCTTTAAATTTGTCAAAGCAAACAACGGCCAATCCAGCAGAATATTGAAAGAAACCCGACCGAAGTCCTTGAGCAATTAAATATAAACATTTTGCAGCTAAAGAAGCACACATAATGTTTGAATCAGAGCCGAGAATCTTAAAATTGAAAAATTAATTAACAAATTTTTTAGTTAAGTTGGAAAATTTTTGGTTTATAAGGGTAATCTACCAAGGTTCGATTCCAATTGAAGGAAATATTTTTATTTTTTAAGGAAATCAATTAATTAACAAAATAAATTTGTTTTAAGTGATTTTTAAGTAAAGAAATATTTTCCTAAAATTAATGGCGGTTTTTACTATAATAAAAGGGAAAAGATCAAAAAAGTTCCAAGTTAAATAAAATAAAATTTACCTTTACAAGACTAGTAATTAATTGTTTATGTCTTGAATCATCCGCAAGTCTTTTACAATCATTTAAAATACCAAACAAAAATTCTAATCCTTCCAAGCGAACCTTCCATTTTTCATTTGTCAATTTCGCATAAAGACTTGGCGAGATTTTTGAATGAATATCTTTTGGTTCTAACAATTCCCAAACATCATTTTCTTTTCCATTAATTTGTTCAGTCGATGAATGCTCTGATTTATTTGGAATATTTTCATTGCTAGAAGTGAGTAACGCTGCCTAAAATTTAAAAATAATTTCAGGATCCTTCTCTTATGAAAAGAAAACCTGTTTTCTTAATTCAGCATCCTCTTCTTCAGCTTTATCCTTGAATTTTCTTATCTAAAGAATAAAAATCAAAAAAAAAAAAAGTTAAAATTTGCCAAACTTTAGTCATCTTCTTTTCGTCAGTAATAACAGAATTAATCAAAAATGTAGCCAAAAGTTGTTCACCAACACATTTTTGTAAAGCACCCAGTGCAGCAGAAGAAGAATCTCTAACTTCGGGATCTGAACCCAAACAATGCTAAAAATTAAATTTAATAAGAATAAATAGTTTTTAAAAAACCTCGCAAAGTATAGGTACCAATTCTTTAAGAAACCCTTTTGGCAAATATTTTGAAGGCAATGAACGGAAAAGTCTGTAGAGTGCCAAGTCTAATTGAGATTTTTGGCTTGGATTTGGCTTAACAGCAAATTCCAAAATATATGGAGTGATTACATGTAAATTCTAAAAATAAAAATTATTTGCGAAATTAACGACATTTTCATGTTTTAAAAATTTCTAAACTAATAATAATCAAAAACCTTAATAGAAGCAAAGAAAAGAGCATCAACTAGAATGGAAAGAGGTTCTCTCAACATTGCCTTTTTCTCTTTAAATTTGTCAAAGCAAACAACGGCCAATCCAGCAGAATATTGAAAGAAACCCGACCGAAGTCCTTGAGCAATTAAATATAAACATTTTGCAGCTAAAGAAGCACACATAATGTTTGAATCAGAGCCGAGAATCTTAAAATTGAAAAATTATAAAAATAAAAGTCTTTGGTTAAGTTGGAAAATGTTTGGGTCATAAGGGTAATCTATCAAGGTTCGAATCCCATCGAGGGAAATAATTTTTATTATTAAAGGAAACCAATTAATTATCAAAATAAATTTATTTTAAATGAAAGAAATATTGTTCTTAAAATAATATCGTGAAAAATAAAAGGGAAAACGATTAAAAAAGGCCCATTCAATTAAATAAATTTAAAATACCTTTACAAGACTAGTAATTAATTGTTTATGTCTTGAATCATCCGCAAGTCTTTTACAATCATTTAAAATACCAAACAAAAATTCTAATCCTTCCAAGCGAACCTTCCATTTTTCATTTGTCAATTTCGCATAAAGACTTGGCGAGATTTTTGAATGAATATCTTTTGGTTCTAACAATTCCCAAACATCATTTTCTTTTCCATTAATTTGTTCAGTCGATGAATGCTCTGATTTATTTGGAATATTTTCATTGCTAGAAGTGAGTAACGCTGCCTAAAATTTAAAAATAATTTCAGGATCCTTCTCTTATGAAAAGAAAACCTGTTTTCTTAATTCAGCATCCTCTTTTTCAGCTTTATCCTTGAATTTTCTTATCTAAAGAATAAAAATCAAAAAAAAAAGTTAAAATTTGCCAAACTTTAGTCATATTCTTTTCGTCAGTAAAAAAGAATTAATAGGTCAAAATAAATTTAAAAAATTCTAAAATTAAATTTTAATTAAATGAAAATATTAATCAGAAGGAAAAAATATTGGGTCCAACCCAGAACGGTGGCTGATAACTTCGCAAATGATCATTTCGACAATAACGCTGCGCCTCAAAATGTCTACTTGAACTCTTTCATTTAATGGCCTCAGCAGGGTTGCCCTTTCCAAAGTGCTGATATTTTGGAACGATGTTTTGGGTTGATCCCATTAAAAAAATATTTACAGAAAAAAATTAACAAGATAAAGAGAACGCCAAAATTGTGCCAAAAATGTTTATTTTAAAATAGGACTTTAGAGTCTCAAACTCAATAAAAATTTTTAATTAAATAGTATTAACCAATAATTTACACAAAATTACTGAATTTAAACAAGTTTAATCAAGAGGGTGAATTTAAAAATTAGAGTGTTCATGGTATTAAGAACAATTTTAAATTTTTTATTTTTCACAAAAAAAATTTTTTTATTTTTGATGAGTCATTTCTCTCTCAACAAATAAAATATTTATTTTTACATCAAAACAAAAGTATTTCCTAATATCAATAACAGCAACGTGGTTCTCCCTCTTTATGAATTTTTTTTATTATTTAGAGAGAGTAAACATTTAAAAAGAGAGAGATTTCATGCAGTCAACCAATTCTTGTTGTTTACATATTTCTCTTATTTATTTTTATTTTCTCAAAAATTGGCCAAAAACGATAAAAAAATCAGACGCAGATTTTATTTTATTTTCTTGTTATTATCAAAAATTTTGTTAAAA
The DNA here is from genome assembly GCA_000172435.1 of Meloidogyne hapla. Taxonomy (NCBI): domain Eukaryota; kingdom Metazoa; phylum Nematoda; class Chromadorea; order Rhabditida; family Meloidogynidae; genus Meloidogyne; species Meloidogyne hapla. The sequence goes on along the minus strand of ABLG01001102.1, from coordinate 13,803 downwards.
AATTAAAGAAACAAAACCACGTTTTTACTACCTTAAATATTTTATAAAATTATTTTCCTTAAACAATCACTTCAAATTCATACATATTTTAAATTAAGATTTTCATTTAATTCTTTATTTCTGAATATTTAAATTTATTAAATAAAATAATATAAACAATGCGTAAAAATGGCAAGTTTTGGAATTTTTAAAATAAATTTAAAAACAAATGTTTAACATTTTTATACAAAAAATCTTTTATTAATTAAATTATATTTTGAGGTTGAGGTCCTGTAAGACAACCTTTTAAAACTCAAAATCACTAAAAATCTCAAAAAAAAATTCATTTCAAGGCCCATCCACATGAGAATCACATAACTGTCCCCTACTCTTCTCGTTTGCTATCAGAACTTCAACCTGGTCAAACACTCCTCGTTCAAGGTCATATTCTACCAGAGGCTAATCGTTTTGAAATAAACTTGCTAAGCGAATGTACTGAAGTAAATCCTCATTTTGGATCAGTTCCATTACATGTAAATGTTAGATTTGATGAAGGCAAAGTTGTGCTGAATTCGTTTAATGTAAATATTTTTTAAAATATCCGGAAATAATTCTAAAATTAATTTAAAAGGCTGGTGAATGGGAAAAAGAAGAAAGACATTCAAATCCTTTTAAAAAAGGAGAGCCTTTTGATATTCGAATTCGTGTGCATGAAGAACGTTTTGAATTGCTTGCCAATCAACACCATTTGGCTGATTTTAAGCACCGACATGCTTTTAGAAAAATTGATCATATGAAAGTTTGTATTTTGCGGATTTAAATATTAATTTTGCGGACAACTTTTTCTCTCAAAATGAATCTGCAAAAATTTTTGCGGACATAAAACAAAATTTTGCGGACATAAATTATTTATTTTTTAAAGATAACCGGTGACATTACACTCTCCGGCGTTCATTGGGGAGGACGTTATTTTGAAATACCATTTCAATCAACATTTCATGGACATTCACTTAAAAATGGTTTAAAACATTTTTTTAATTAATTTTAAAATTATCCCTTCAAAGGTCAACGCGTTTTTATTTATTCAATTCCAAAAGGCGACTTTAGCGTTAATTTAGTTGGCGCAAATGGAGATATGCTTTTTCACTTAAATCCTCGTTTTAGTGAAAAACATGTATTTTATAAAAATAAAATTAAAAAATATTTTAAAAAAATTATTTAAAGATTATTCGTGGTTCTCAGAAAAATGGTACATGGGGTGAGGAAGAACGTGAAGGTAAATTCCCAATGAAAAAGGGGGAGGCTGTTGATATTGCGATACACAATGAACCTTTTTCTATTCAGGTATTTTTTAAAAATTTGAAACAAGAAAAGAGAAACACTATTTTGAAAAGTTTTCCGGAAATAATTCTGAAATTAATTCTGAAAACTTTCCGGAACAATTAAATAAACTTTAAGATTAAATACAATTTCCGGAAAAGTTTTCCAGAAAATTAATAAAAAAAATGTACATAGAAAACAGAGAAACAAAAAATATATTCATTTATTAACTAGTAGGTTAGAGAACAAGTGTAACTTATTCAAAATAATAAATAATCGAAAATTAATCTAAAATTTCAAAGGTTTTCATTAATGGCAGTCATTATTGTTCTTTTGCCCATCGAGTGGATGATCCAAATAATGAATATAAATTTTTACGTGTGGAGGGGGATATTGAATTAACTGGTGTTGAAGTAAGCTATTGAAAGGAAACAACAGAAAAAGATAAAAATAATGAAAAGGGAAATGTTAAATTAACAAAAAATTAAATTTTAATATTTAGTAGAATGATAATTAGTTAAATAATAAAAAATAAGATATTAACAATAAATATTATATATTTACATTAAAAATTATTTTAATTTCTCTAAATGATTTTTCACAAAAAGAAAAATAAAATAAAAAATTACAAAAATTAATTTTAATGGAATGATAAAATCCAAAACAACTTCATCTATATCCTCCAAATAACCCGTTTACAAATAAAAAATAATAATCTTAAAAAAAATAAAAAAATTATTTAAAGTTGCTGGGGAGAAGCTGGAGGCAAAGAATTATCCAAAAACCACTGTTCTTTTAATCCATAATTAAGTGGTGCACTCAAAAATATCATTAATATTGCAATTAGAAATGCATATAATTCCAGACGATAATCTGCTGTTAAAAATAATTCAAGTCTTGCATGGGAATCCCATCTAGATTCTACCCAAGTTGAATATTGTCCACTAGAGAAGTCATAATCTGAAAAAAGAAAATATTCTGATAAAAAAAATAATTTTTAAAATTCTGGTTTTTAAAAAATTAAAATAATTCTTATTTACAAATTATGAAACTCTAGTTCGATAAAAAAATTTCTTAAAATTCTGATTAGATTTTAATTAAAAATTCTGAAAATGCTTAAAATATAATTAAGAATACAATTTAAAAATTATGATTCACAAATTAACCGATTTAAAAATTATTTTGGCTTGAAAAATAATTCTGGTTCTAATACCTCATAATTATTTTAAAATAAATTTTAATATTAATTCTGATTTTAAGAAATAGCAACATCCTAATTTAATTTAGGATTCTTTTTAAAAATTTAAATATACCTTCAATATCAAATGCTGGTGATTTTGCAATACCCATATAAATACTTGTTCTATAACACGTTCCATTGTTTGTTAAAGGATCATTTTGCCAAATATATGTATATACCTTTAAATAAAATTTTTTTCTTAGAAAATCAATTCGAGAAATTTTATTAAAAATTTTTCTAAAAAATAGAAGAAAAAAAGAATATTTTTATTCAAATTTCTCTCACATTTTGTTTTTTATTTTGATCCATACATTGTTGTTTACTTGCTATATTCATTGCTGGACCTTTTTGTCCAAGTGAATTAACTAAAAGAGAATGAACAATTCTCCGAATACCAGAGCCTGGATATCCGGTTCCAATTGATAAATCATTTGCTAAATTTATTTTAAAATTAAAAAAATTAATTAAATTACCAGTAGTTCTTAACCAATATTTCATATCTGAATCATTTGTTGCATTTGAAATAAGTTGAAAGAGAGAACAATCCCATGCAGATTTTAAAAAGAAACATTCAGCAAGTGTTTTAGCCTTAAAATTATAAAAGAGAATTTTAATGAACGAATTTACCGATTTTATAAGATGGAAGGGACATTTTAAAGTTTTTAATGCTTCTCCTTAAAGCTTCTCCCTCTACTTAATTTTGGGATAATTTTAAAGGAGATGAGGGAATGTATCATACACAATGATGAAATATGAAAATTAATCTTTTTTAAGAAATTGAGGCAGGGATCTACCAAAATAACGGAAAATTGGGGGAAGCTATTTGATAATCCTATCCCCAAAATTTAAAATAAATATAAAAATATCTTTCTCACATAATTATCATCTATTTTAAATTTTTCAACAATTTTTGTATCATTTAAAAATAAATAATTGAGTGCTGTATTTAAAGTTATTTTTGCAGCTAAAGTCATTCTATCAATATATTCATTAAATAATTGTGAATTGTTACGAATTCCAATATCAAAAATTGAATTTAAATAACTAAAAAGAATTTAGAAAAAATTATTTCAAAAAATGTTTATTTTACCTAAAATTATATTTTCCTTCACCAAAAGAAGACAAAACAAAACCAGGAATATTTTTAGAATCTTTAAGCAAAGAATGATAACTTGCAGGAGGTAATGATCCATATGGAATTGTTTCTGGATTAATAAAATTAACAGATGCACCAGGTATTTTTGAAGATTTTATTAAATTGTCAACCTAAAAATTAAAATATTTACAAAGTTTTAGAAAGAATTAAATTTATTAAAAATCGAATAATCAAAGAAAATATAAGTAATTCTTGAAGTAGAAACCCAAAACTCGAATTAATCTCGAAATAAGAAAAATAGGAAAACGAAAAAGAGGGAGGGAGAAGGGAACAATGGAACACTGTAGGATGAAAAAAGATAAACAACAGTTTGAACTATTTGCAAGAAGGATAACTAGGAGATTGAGATATCTGGAAAATCCCGTCAACGATATAAGGGAAAAGGAATAAGTCAGAGATTCTAAAGCTAAAAAATTTTTCAAAAAATTTAAAAATTTCTCAAACGAACCATTGTTTTATTCTCTAAATAGGCTTCTTTGTCTGTATGTAAAAAGAATTGTTGATTAGTCCCAATTTGTTGTAATTCCATAAAAAACGCAACAGAATTAATTTCTATTTGTTTAATATTATCCCCAGGTAATTTATTATTTGGATGTGGAAATTGTTTATTTTTCATATCAAAAATCCAACGACTACTTCCAATATAACCCAAAGATTCTCCATGAAAAAATCCAAAAAGTAATTGACGAGAAGTTTTTTGAGTTTTTGTTAAAAATAATTCAATATTTTGACCAATAGAATTAGCTACCAAAAGTAATGGAATAATTGAAGAAATTGTTGAAAAATCACCTCCATGTGAATTATAAATAGAAGAAAATGAGTCTAACTAAAAAAATAATTAAAAATTAAAAAAAAAGTTTTTAATAAGGACAAAAGAGTCAAAACTATGGAGAACGTTTTAAAGTTTATTTTACCTTAAGAATAATGTCTAGAGCGAAAAAACTCGATGTTGTCAAAGATAGAAATTTAGGCTAATTTCTGAACAAAATTTTGGAATTGACCCAAATTTCGAGTTAATAACCCAGCCCAAGAAACATAGACAAATTTCAGTACCATAAGTTGCTGGACTGAAACTTTCCCAAAGTTTAAATTAATTCTCGATAATAAAAATCTTTTTGTTTAACAACAAATTTTTAATAAAACCTCACCCTAGCAGATAAAACAAAAATATTTGGTTTAACATCTTTTTGTTTTTGAGCAAGAGGAGGTAATATAGCAAAAACATTTCGGTCTTCAAGATGATCACATAAACTTTAAAAAAAAAATTAATTTAAATTTTTTTTAAATTTTTCACTTACATAACTTGTTCTCTTAATCCAGAACTTTTTTCTTGTCTTTCAATACATAATTTTGAATTTCCAGCAGCAAACATAAACAAAACCATTCTACCAATACAACGAAGACTTTCTTGTTTTATTTGTTTATTATAGGGAATTGAACACTGAAATGAAATTTTTTAAATTAAAAATAGTGGAATGTCTCATGAAAATGAGTTTTCATTTAAGAAGACAATTAATCCCAATTTTATTAAAAATAATTCTGAAAATGGTCTCGGGAGAAGAAAAATTATAAAATTTAATTTAAAAAAAATCTTTTTAACCTTTTCTGTCAAAATATCAATTTGAGTTTGATTTTCAATATAAAATATTGGTTTATCAAAATTTTTGAAGCGCAATCCGTTAGGAGAAATTGCGCCTAAAGCATTCCATTGATGACAATGTTGTTGTTCAGATTTGTAAAATGCTAAATTAAAAATTTTGTTTTTCATTATTAAAACTTAAATATCAAACATAGAGATAACCAAAAAGGATGAGATTAGGGCCATGATTTAGTGGAGGGGTGGAAGGGACAAGCTCGAGAAAATTCTAAAAAAATCTTTTTATAAAATTTACAAAATTGTTTATTAGGACAAGCAGCATCTTCAGAAAATTTCCTAGGTAATTTATCTCCACGATAAAACAAAATAATTCCTTGTACATTCTCATTAGTTTGAACAGCTTCAATTAATTTACTAAAAAATATTTTAATTTTTATTAAAAAAACAATTTTAAAACTTGTCCAAATTATTAACATCAATTAAAACAATTAAATTTTCAATTCGCAAAGGAGGGTTTTTGGCAATTTCATCAATATCTTTTGGAGTTGAAATTTCTGAAATAACTCCAGTATTGCCATTTTTGTTTGCTTGAAATAGAAAAATGAGATTATTTTATTTAAATTATCTATCGGGTCTGCTTCGGAAAATAAATTAAAAGGGACAAAAGTTGTCAAGATAAAACTTAAAGACCAAAGAAAATCATTGGCACATCCCTACCAAACCAAGCATCCCGAAATTTTCTAATTAAGGATATTTCCTTCATAATTGGATTATAAATGTAACAAAATTATCTACAAAAAAACCTCACATTGACATCCAACCGAATCAGTTCCATTTAATAATCTTGTACAATATGCCTGCAGCGGATTTAGTTCAAAAATTATTTCTTCTCGTAAATATCCACAATTTGCTTAATTTTAACAAATTGAAATAAAAAAATAGTTAAATAAACCTTTTGATATAAGCAAAATTGAAATAATCCAGCAAATAATTAGAAAAAGTAAATTCATCTAAATTTAAAAAATAAAATGGCAAATTAAAAAATTAATAATAAAAAATGGAATGGCAAATATAGGTAATCTTTGAAAGTGTAAACAACTTCTAATATATTTTGAAATTTTATAAAATTAAAATTCAATCGAAAATAAAATAAAAATAATGAAATTGTAATAAATAAGAAGAAAAAAATTGACTCTTTTCATAATAAAAAATAAATTTTAAAATCATTCATTATACAACCTTGCACCCTCTTTAGCAAGCTTATCTGCTTGATCATTATGATAATCACCTGAATGTGCATCAACCTTCTCAAATAAAACATTAATTTGGCTTCTAAGTTCATCAATACGTTCAAGCAAATCTTTATTTTTAACGTCATCACCTGACCCAGTTTTCCAACCATTTTGCTTCCAGCGTTTAATCCAACAATTCATCTAAAATAAAAAAAATTATTTATATTTCTTCCAACTCCCATCGGAAATCTGGAAACAGAAATGGGCACGAGGAAGTATTAATGAGAAATTATTTTTGCAATTGCTGCCTAAAAATTGAAGAAAAAAGTTTACTCATGTTAGCTCTTCTTTCCCCAAAATTTTTATTCAGAATGAACGTGCGTGTTGAGCAAAAATATAGGGTCAGATTTCGAGTCAGATAATAAAGTAATTCTTTCTGGTTTCATATCTTTAACTTAAACTTACTGATGATATTATTAGTCGAGAATCTGTTCGAATTATAAGATTTGACAATCCTTCAGAAACAGCTTTTTGAATAGCAGAGACTATAGCAGAATATTCAGCTACATTATTTGTTGCACGACCACCAATAATTGGGGCAGAAATATTCCAGTCATGATTATCACCCCAAAATACACCAATACCAGCCTTAAAATTTTAAAAATGTTTTATAAATAAAAATTGAAAAAATAAACTTTAGATTGAGAAGTGCCATTCTTGCTACATGCACCATCAGTATAAACAACTGGAATTCCATCCTTCACCAAAAGTCCCAATTCATTAACAGTCAGAGAAGCTCCAGATGTTTCCCCTGGTTTTCGATTTGATTTAAATTGTTTTGGTTGATTTTGTTGTGATTTAGAAGTCTCTGTGATTTTGTCAATGGTATAAGGGTCATATTAAATAAAGGGAACCAGGAAATCATGATTAATGTAAATCAGAAATTGTGGAGGGTTATAAATTAAATCACCATGTGCCCCCAACCCCGTTTCATAACAATTAAAAAATAATTTAAAAAACCTCCGTTTTGTTTGATAAAGTCCAATGCTTCACTTTCCTTTCCAAACTTCTTGTAACGTGCATTTGGAAATTGAAAAACTTGTTGTTTACATTCATCCCATGTTGGAAACACACCAACTTTCCATCCACGAGCAACAGCATAATAATGAACTGTTCTAGTAATTGTGTTGTTTTTTGCAAAGACTTTTTTCATTTAATATTCTAAAAGAAAAGTGTGTATTTTAAATAATTAATTTTTAAATAATTAAACAATTATAAATCTTTTCAAGGAAAGTAAAACCAAAAATTTTAATTTAACATTAAAAATAAAATAAAACAATAATTTTAAATTGAATCACACGATCTACAAAACAAAAAATTGAAACAAAAAACCATGAGAGGAAAAAGTCAGGATCATTCTTTGGGTTTGTTGCTCTCATTATTCCTTCTTTTCGGCCTAAATTTAAAAATTCAAAAGTTAGAAAAAAAATTATTTTTCTATTTAGATTAAAAAATAATTTTTTCCATTTAAAATATTTTCAGAAAATTTACAAAAAAAATCAAAAAACTAACCGAACAATCGAATCCAATTTCTTCAAAGTATAACCAGGTTGATGATCAAAAGCCCTGCCCCTCTGGATTGCTTTAATACCCTCAAAGTATTTTTGAGGTTTAATATTTTCAAGTTTTTCTCCGTTCAAGTCAATTGCATAGTCAAGATTTACTGGATTTTCCAAAGCATCACGAACTTTTTCGTCAAGATTTTCTTTGGTGATAAAATTTTTGCTTGCCTCCTAAAATTAATAAATATGAGAAAAAATTAGAAAATATTGAAAGGAAAAAATTGGACAAAAAAACTCACAATTAAAGACAAAACTTGTTCAGTTTTTATTGCAGCCTTTTCGGTTTCACGATCCAATCGACGTTCAATCTCTAAAAGAGTTTCTTCCTCAAGCCTTTCCATAACTTCTTTCTCGCGTTTTGCTCTTAAATGTTTTTAATTAAAGTAAAAATTTCTTAATTGGACATCTCATCCCAAATTTTAATTTAAAACCTTGCATCAGCCAAATCTTTATTCCTTTGCTCATTTTCTTCTATCAATCTATCAAGCTCTTCATTTGCCTCTTTCTTTATTTGAATAGCATTGAAACCGATTGGTGAAGCTTCGTATTCTTCACGAAAGATTCGTCTCATTGAAAGTATTGCACTATTGTAAATACTCCGACGCCAAAAAAGGTCCTTAAATTTATTTTTTAATAAAATTAAAAATAAATTAGGAAAAAATTAAAATAGACAAATACAATATTTTTGACTTGTAAAAGCCCAACAAAGGGTATGAGGAAACCCGAAAATTAACCATTACTTTTTAAAGCCTATTACATGTTCAATTTTAAAAACTAACCGCAACGTCCTCCGGAGCTGTCCACTTAGCTTGTTTAACTTCATAAAGCTCTAATTTTGTCGGAATTTGCATTTGGTCATCACTAAAGTTAAAATTAATAAATTTAAACTTTTACAAAAAGATACCGATATTTTGGAGGACTTCTCTTTAGCCTTTTTGTATGCAGATTTCGACAAGACAAAAAAGATGGCAACCGCAATAATTGAATCATTTAAAATAGACAGATCAAACTTGAAAAAAACAAGAATGAATTTTCTATTAAAAAATGAATAAACGAAAGATTTCAAAAAATAAAGTTTTGGATTAAAAATCCAATAACAATGTGAAGTTGAAAAATTATAAATTTTAATGCCCAAAAATAAAACAAAAATTCGATGAAGATTAAATAAAAATTAAATAAAGGCTTCAATAATTTTTTAAAATAGAACGAAAGACAATTAAAATAAATTAAATGGTTGTTCTTTATTTTCTTTCCATGAAGAAGAACCGTCAGCATAGATTTCCTTAATTTATGTAAAAATTAAAAAGATTTTCGAAGATTTTTAAATCGTAAAATCAAAATTCAATTAAGATTTAATAAAAGCTTCGATCTATGATCCACGGCGACATTTATTTTATATGGAAAATTTTAAAAATTAATAATTTTAAAACCTTTTTCCAAATTGGAACCTTTTCTTTCAAAGAATTTATAAGCCATTCAGTTGCTTCAATTGCTGCTTTTCTCTGTGGAGAGCTTGTAGCTATAAGTACAGACATCTCTCCTACTGGAACTTGACTAAAAATGAAACTGGTATTTTTAAGAAACAAAAAATATTCCAAAATAAACCCCAATCTGTGACAAATACAAATCCTTTCAATTGTTGGAATTTTCTTTCTTACTTCTTTACATAGTTTACTCATTTCGGAGTATGCCATATCATTATAAGCTTCATATTCAAGTTGTTTTACAATTTTATTGTCAAAAGTATCTCTTGTTGTACCTAAAAAATAAATTTTAAAAATTGTTGAAATACTAGGGATGGTAGACTGAAAATACACAAAGTTAACAATAAGCAGGGATGAAATTAGATGGCGAAGATAAAGTACAATGGAAATAGTGTCTGGGACCATGAATGAACAGGCGTTATCCCTTTGGGAATTAACCCCATTAAAAATCAATGTTAAGAAAACAAACCAATAAAAATCGAAGTAGCACCACAATTTGGAGAATTTACCCATTTTGCTGAATTATTAACATCTATTAAAGATTGAGTCAATTCAAGTTTGTCACAAATTAAATGGAATAAATTCTGACACAATTTCATCCAAAGCAATTAAATTATTTGAACATTTAAATGCCAATCGTTTATTTATTGTTTTTAATTTTATTTTTGCTTCATTTAATGTCTGTTCCCATGCTGGCCAAACAACTTGTTCAAAATAACTAAAAAATAAAAATATATTCGTTATCTACTCATAAGTTATTTGTCAAAATTTTAAAGAAATGACCGAAGAATCGATTAAAATTTTGATGGACCAAGTTCGGTTTACCAATAAAGGAATGACACAGTAAAAGCAACACGTACAACGATATATCGAAAGAATTAAGAATTAAAGGATTGAAAGGCTAACAAGACACCAAAAAAAAAGAGAGAAATCATAGCCATAAGCTTGCAAACATGGCTTATGCTAGTAGGGGAACCCGTGGAAGGCTAGAAGACAATTTTTTTAATTTTGACTTATATTGACATGCCAAAAATAACCCAAAAAATTTTCAAAAAATAAAGTTTATTCCAAACCCTTTCTCATCTGGTGGATCATAAACTCTTCTACTTCTTCTCTCCTTACATATTTCTTTATCAATAGTCAACAAAATAATTGCATCAATTTCTTCTAAAATCTTCTCCAAATTTGTAACCATATTTCCTTCTACAATAACAACTTGATTTAAATCCTTTGCTTTTAAAACAGCATTCAACATTTCTTCATATTTTAACTATAAAATTAAAAATTAATTTGAAATACTTTTTTAACCAATTTACCGAATCAATTTGGTCATAATTATAGAAAAGAATTGAAGAATCTTGCTTATTTGTTAAGGTTATAACCTCTTCCTTCTCTTTGTAATAAACATCTTGATGAATAACTTGTGCAGAAATGCCTTCATTTACAAGCTAAAAATTAAAAATAATTAAATTGAGAATAGAGATTGACTTTAAAAATTGTGGTTTTGGATGCAAGTATAAAATATTAAGAAATGTGCTGAGCTCTAGAGTGTCAAGGAAATTAAAAGGAGAAATCAGAAAAACAAACTTTTTGTTTTAATTCATTAGCTAAAGTAGTTTTCCCTGTACAAGTACTGCCTGTAATACCCAAAACTATGCTCTTTCCTGTTATTGATTTAAGCTTGCCAAAAGCCTGTTTAAGCATTAATTTGCTAAAAATGAAAAATAAAATTTAGAAAAAGACAATCATTTTTAAGCGTCCTTTTTGGTGCTTAATTAATAGGTTGTTTCAGTGCAAAATATTAAGGGTAGAAACCCAAAAAATTTTAAATTGTTTCAATGATAAGTTCAATTTATGACTTTAATAAAAAGTTTTAAGTATAAAATTTTAAAAATATATAATCTACATAGTAGAATGTGTGAATAAAATTTGTTTGTAAATTGTGTTAAATTAGTTTAATTACAAAAATTTTTTTTTTCTATTTAATATCAGCCACAACAATCTTTTTTTCTTCTTCAGTAGCCAAATCTTTACTATATTTTTGTACATAAGAGCAAGTTGGATAAACTTTATAATTATTATCAATACAATAACGAAATGCTCCCTTTGAAAAATTAAAAATTGAAATTTTTTCAAATTAAGAAAAATAAAAAAAATCTCGTACCTTAACTAAATCTTTTGCAATTCCTTTGCCTCCATATTCTTTTGGAACTTCAGTATGATACAATTCTAAAACCTTATTAGGCAATTTTTTGTATTCAAGTATGGCTTGATTTTTGTCTGCTAAAAATGATAAATTTTGAAGAAATTAAAATATTCTACCTAATCGAATAAAAAAGAACAAATTTTTAATATTGTGCTCAACAGTGCGTGAGGCCATCACAAAAAATTTTTAAACCTTAAAAAACTAAATAAAACAAAGCCCTTAGCCGCACCCCTTTAAGTCAAAATGTCCAGTCGTGTGAAAATTAACAAAATGCCAAAAATGATTGGATCTATCAAAAATGGAATTAAAAAAAATTTTCGGCTCTTGTCCAGTTTAGTAGTCCAATCAAGTTTTATGAGTCCATAGAAAGTTTATGAGTCCAATAAAGGTTTATGAGTCCAATGAAAGTTTATGAGTCCCATAAAAGTTTATGAGTCCGAACAAAATTTTATGAGTCCAATGAAATTTACGAATGACAAAATTAAAAAATGACAAAAATTTAAAAAATTATTTTATGCCTTGCCCAAGGGCCAACAGAGCAAAGACAAAAATATAAAAAAAGTCAAATCAAACAGGGAACACGCATTTCTTCCAATATGTGTTGAAAATTTTTTATCATGGAAACGTCGGAACATATATTGGAAAAGATATGTTAGCATCATTTCTTTATTGGTGCATGAAGATGTCTGAGACTAATTTTGAGGGCTCCCCAAGTTGCCTCAATACCTTGAGTATGTAACATAGGATCAGCAGGATTACAAAGTTAATTCTGTGATTTACCCATTGGTCATTATACTGTAATTGATGATTATTTATGCCTCCATAAGCAGACCATCCATCACTAACAATTGTTGATCCTGGCTCAACATTAAAGCAATTATAGGAAGTAAAGTTGCCGCTGTTCTATCAGCAACATGGAAGAAACGGACTATTTGTTCCACTCTCCAATACATCCCAAACACCCAGTCATATTGTCTTCCTAACATGTCTCCTCTGTAGCACTTTGCATGAAAGTTTTGATTCGTCAACTTCTATAACACGTCCAAGACCAACCATGTGTTGGCTTGAATTCGCAGTGCCCATTGTTGAAACAAATCTCTAAAGAAATTATAGTAGTCTATGATGTATGTTCGATTCAGCTTGATCTTGCGAAAGTTGAAAAAAATTTCGAAAAATTGAAAAAAATTTCGAGGATTTATTGGATCTATCAAAAAATGGAATTAAAAATAATTTTCTAAAAAAATTGAAAAAAATTTCGAGGATTTATTGGATCTATCAAAAAATGGAATTAAAAATAATTTTCTAAAAAAATTGAAAAAAATTTCGAGGATTTATTGGATCTATCAAAAAATGAAATTAAAAATAATTTTCTAAAAAAATTGAAAAAAATTTCGAGGATTTATTGGATCTATCAAAAAATGGAATTAAAAATAATTTTCTAAAAAAATTGAAAAAAATTTCGAGGATTTATTGGATCTATCAAAAAATGGAATTAAAAATAATTTTCTAAAAAAATTGAAAAAAATTTCGAGGATTTATTGGATCTATCAAAAAATGGAATTAAAAATAATTTTCTAAAAAAATTGAAAAAAATTTCGAGGATTTATTGGATCTATCAAAAAATGAAATTAAAAATAATTTTCTAAAAAAATTGAAAAAAATTTCGAGGATTTATTGGATCTATCAAAAAATGGAATTAAAAATAATTTTCTAAAAAAATTGAAAAAAATTTCGAGGATTTATTGGATCTATCAAAAAATGGAATTAAAAATAATTTTCTAAAAAAATTGAAAAAAAATTTCGAGGATTTATTGGATCTATCAAAAAATGGAATTAAAAATAATTTTCTAAAAAAATTTAAAAAAATTTCGAGGATTTATTGGATCTATCAAAAAATGGAATTAAAAATAATTTTCTAAAAAAATTGAAAAAAATTTCGAGGATTTATTGGATCTATCAAAAAAGAA
>ABLG01001103.1:0-15117 GCA_000172435.1 Meloidogyne hapla | reverse complement strand
AAATCCACTTTTATTTTACCTTTTCCATAAGTTGATCAGTAATCTTTAATTTAAAGACTCCATCTTGAAGACTGATAAATTTGTAATTGTAACCTTCGAGATAGTTCAACCTGAAATAAACATGAAGTAAACTCGAAATAATTCCAACTACTATTTCAATGCTGTATAATTTTTCACGAGCCAATTCTCCTTCATATCGACCAATCAAAGCATTAAAATAATTATTTGTCTGACGAACAGAAGTTAATTGTTCAATATTTAAATATTTAAAAATGTCTAATTTAGATTCTACTTGTAGATTATTAAACATTTTTTTACTAAAAATATTTTTTTAATCTTCTTAGTGAAAAATATTTGATAAAATTTAATTTAAAAATAGAGTTGTAATTTTTTAAAACTGTTATTACATTTAAAAAATACATAAAAGATCAAAGCATTTATTTTAAAAAATATTGAGAAGGAATGTAAATTTGGAAAAAATTATTCGCGAATTCGATCGATTTTAAAGTTATATATAAACTCATCCCTTTCATAATAAACGATGGAGAATTTGACTTTTGGATTGTGCTTGTTGGTAAGTTGGTAATAATAAAACAAGCCTCCTAATTGTCTCGTTCCTAATAATTCTGCTCTTTCACTCAAATTAAATCTTGGCCAAAAACAATCAAATGAAATATATTTAATCATATTTGAATAATCTTTTGATGTTTCAATGTACTAATTTAAGGTCTGTATTTTATTTTTATTTTAAAAGTTACATTTAAAATCATATTGCAAAGTGCAGAATGTCTTGATTGATAAATACAAACTAGGAATTTTTAACAAAAATTTAAATAAAATATCGATTGATTGTTGTTTGAAAGCATCATCGTTAAAATTATAAGATAACGAAATACTATCACTAATAAATAGACGATTCAAATAAAATAACAAAGTAGTCTCATCAGCAATTTTAAAATAATAAAATGATTGGCCATTAAATTTAATTTTGTCAATTTCTTCTTTTTCAAAAATTAATTGAATTAATTCTGGATTGAAAATATTTTCGTGAAACATAAAATCATTAAAATAACAAAGACTAATTTTTTCCATCCAGCAACGAATAATTTTTAATTTCTTCAATTTTTCTGGAATTATTGGCAGATTTAAAATAAATGGAGAATTATCATGAGATCCTAAGAAAATAAATAATTTTAGTGACAAACAAACCAAATTTTAATAACCTTTATAGATTTTTATAATTTTTTGTCTTTTGCTAGTTGTATTTAAATAAACAGGTATCTTTCTGTCAACTGCCGATTGCCACTAAAAATAAATGTATAAGTCTGAAAAAATTCTAAACTCCACTTTTATTTTACCTTTTCCATAAGTTGACTAGTAATTTTTAATTTGAAAACTCCATCTTCAATATTGATAATTTTGTTGACTGATAAATTTGTTTGAAGATCTTGAACAGTCTGAAATAAGAAATATAGTTAAAATAATTTTAATTACTATTAATTGTTTAATATTTAGACATTTAAAAATGTCAAGTTTAGATTCTACTTGTAGATTATTAAACATTTTTTTTTTATTTTAATTGTTTCTCTAAAAAAGATTTAAAAATGTAAGGAAAATAAAAATATTCGTATGAAATTTAACAAAAAATAATAATTAAAAGAAAGCAAGTATTGAATAAAAAATATTTATCGAGTAAGAAAAGTAAAATTAGTAAAAAATCAATTGATTCGAGCGATTTCAAAATAACGTATTAACTCATTCTGTT
Organism: Meloidogyne hapla; assembly: GCA_000172435.1. NCBI lineage: Eukaryota > Metazoa > Nematoda > Chromadorea > Rhabditida > Meloidogynidae > Meloidogyne > Meloidogyne hapla. Next base: position 13,352 of record ABLG01001103.1, on the reverse strand, counting down.
CTTTATAAGTGATGGAGAATTTGATCTTTGGGTTGTACTTATTTGTTAGTTGGTAAAGGGAAAAACAAGCATGGGGTCAATCCATAAATAATATTTAAATAAATGTCAATCAAAATAAATAATCACTACCTAATCCTCTCATAATTTTTAATCTTTAAATTAAAAATTTTTTTATAAGTTGGAAAATTAGAAATACAGGTTGAAGCTCGTTATAGCCCCACCCCAAGGGACCGGGCCAAAAAGTGGGGGGATAACCAGTAGGGGGAGTATATCCGTGCTGTTTTTTGGAAAATAGTAAAAAAAAATATTGTGAATGTTTTTGAGGTTTTTTCCATATTAATCATTATAAGCATATTTATTAAGGTAATAATGCATTAAAAATAATAATAAGCATCATTTCCTTATTTCTATTGAGAAAAAGTAAACTGGAGATGAATAGAAGCAAAATATAAATTAATTTAATCAACAGTAAGTTAAATTTATCGAATTGTTTTTCCTAATGAACTCTGTTCATCAATTCTGATTTATTTATCAATTTAACCTAGAACCAGTCGATTAACTTAGTTTATTCTATTAATCAAGGTTGCAGCCCCTTTTCTGGAAGTATTCCGGGTCTTTTCGGGTCGGCTTAGGCAAAACTTAGAAGCCAAATCAATTAATTCGTAATATAAACCAAAGAAAATTAGTTAAAATTTAACGAAAATAATAAGTTGTTATGTCAACTTTTCAAAAAATTATCAAAATTTTTAAAAGCTTATAAAAATTTTCGAAGAAAATATCAAAATTTCCCCCAATTTTTTAAAAAATGGGGGTATATCCGGCGATTTTTCTTTTGGGACTGCGTCTGGGGTGGGGTATATGTAATAACCGGTGGGATATAACCGTGTTTTTTATGGTAGAACTCCCCACAATTCAGTCGGGACCGGCGAAAAAGTGAGGGTATAACCGTAGTGGGAATATAAACCAGTCGGGCTATAACGAGCTTCAACTGTACCTTAAAAAGATGAAAACATTTATTTTAAAAGAATTATCCACCGATTTTTTTGATTTCAAACCATTCCGTTAACCCATTCCGCTCAACATAAAAGATGGAGAATTTGACCTTTGGATTGTGCTTATTGGTAAGTTGATAATAGGGAAGCAAGTTTTGTCCTTCATCAATAAATTTTGCTCTTTCACTCAAATTAAAACTTGGCCAAGAACAATTACTAAATCTAATATAATCAAACATATTTGAATAATCTTTTGTTGTTTCGATGTACTAAAATTTAATGTTTGTTTTATTACTGTTTTAAATTCACATTTAAAATTATCTTGCAAAGTGCAGAATGTCTAGATTTGTCAATAATAATTAAAGGAATTTTTAACAAAAATTTAAATAAAATGTTGATTGTTTGTTGATTGAATGTATTGTCGATAAAAGTTAAATTTACCCAAAAGTATTGACTAATAACTAGTCGATTCAAATAAAATAACAAAGCAGTTTCGTTAATTATTTCAAAACATTTAAATGTTTCGCAATTAAATTTAATTTTGTCAATTTCTTCTTTTTCAAAAATAAATTGAATAAATTCTGGATTGAAAATATAATCAGTAAAGTATAAATTGTTAAAATAACAAAGACTGATTCGTTCAATCCAACAACGAATAATTTTAATTTCTTCGATATTTTTTGGAATTAATGCAGATTTAGGGTAAATGAGAAATCATTAATAATTTCTAAGTATAATAAATATTTTTATGTTAAATTTTAATACCTTTATTAATTTCAACAACTTTTTGATAACTCTATCTCAAAAATATAGAGTTATAGCTTGATAATTTATCTTGGAATAATTTAACCGAGTTAAAAATAAATTTATTTCTTAAATTCTAATAATTTATTCATTATTTATTTTATTTATTCTTATTGGATTTGTTTTTTATTATTTTTAATTATTTCAAGAAAATTCTATTAAAATTAGTTTCTATTGAGTTAAAAAATTTTGTGATATAATTAAGAATAATAAAAAACAAACCCAATAAGAATAAATAAAATAAATAATGAATAAATTATTAAGAATTTAAGAAATAAATTTATGTGTAATTCGATTAAATTATTTCAAGATAATTTAAATAAACGTATGAATAAATTACTGTCACTTAAGTATATGAAGAAAAATTTAGAATACACAAAATTTAAAAAACATAGAAACACGAAATCTTACTCTTTCTTTAGTATGTTCTAACATTTTTAGTAATTAGAACCTTTTTTATTTATTATATTTATTTTAAATTCAATAAATTTTAAAATACAAAAATAAAATTAAATATTTTTAAAATCCTCCATTAATTGGATTAAGCCATTCAACCTTCTTTTCATCATTCTTGTTGTGTCCTAACAAAGACAATTACAACAGTTTAACAATAATATTTATTAAGACAAAGAAATATAATAATAGTTGAATAAGGTTGGAATGATATTGGGGAATTAGGAAATAATTAGGAGACACGGACTAACAATAAGTGACGCTTTTATAGTATAATAATAACAGGCGCGCCACCCGTAACACTCCCTCTTTTAAGGCTGAGGTTTTTCAATACCACACAATACCTCCCTCTTTTAAGGAGTACAATACAATATTTAAATAATACAATAATGCCAAAGTCCGGTCAACAAAATACATACAAAAATAAAAAGGGTATAAAGGGAACGAACAAAAAATATTTACAAAAAAATGATGGAGAAAAACTTTTATCACAATATTTATTTTTACACATCTACGTCTCCATCTCGTTTTCATGCGACGTTCCCTCAGAAATGCTTATCATCTGATCGTCCGATCCCTCAGGAAGAATTTTCGCCCTCTTATTTGGTGTTGAACCGTCCTTGAATGGCATTACTTCAGAACGATTTATATAATTCAATTTACAATTTATGGTTCTATTACGCAATTCATATGTTTTACAATTTTTAATATTTGGTCTTTCAATTCTCTTATTTTTACCAATATTAGAATTATTTACAATATGGGGTCTTTTTCGCAATTGGTTTGAATGTCGAGTAACTACAGTTCTCAATATATGGGCAAAAACAGTGTATATAACACCTTTTTTTGTTAGAATTTCACCCTCTAACCATTCAATTTTGCCCTTATTATAATTTGTGAACCAAACATGGTCACCAATTTTATAATCATGGAGTTTTGCTCCATGATGTTTATCAAACCAATTTTTCATTTTATTTTTCACAATTTCATTATTAGCATTAGACAATACATTTCTTTTATTCAATTCAATATTTTTGGGTCTTAAAGCATCCCATTTTAATCTCAATTTTCTATTAAGAAATTCTTCAGCTGGAGTTTTGCCTCCCAATGATGCATGGGGACTAGCCCTATAATTTAACAATACTTCTTGAAGCCAATCTGTATTTTTACAATTTTTTGTCATCATTCTTTTAAAATAATCAATAAAACGTTCAGCCTGCCCATTTGATTGTGGATGATATGGTGGGCTGAACAATTGTTCAATTCCTTTTTCAATGCAATAATTTTTAAATTCAATTGATCGGAATGGACTTCCATTGTCCGATACCAATTTTTCTGGGTAACCATAATGTGTAAATAACCAATCTAAAGTTTTAATTGTATCCTTTGCAGAAGTTGTCATATTACCAAATACTTCAGGCCATTTTGAATGAGCATCAATAACAATTAAATACAATTTTCCATCTTTACATGGACCTGCGAAAATCAATATGTAATCTTTGCCAATTTTTTGATGTTAAAGGCCAAGGGCATAATTCTTCTTTTATTGGTAATTTTGCAGAATTTTGACAATCTGAACAATTGTTTACCCAATCTTCAATATCTTTTCCAATATTTGGCCAATAAAGGTATTCTCTTGCAATACCTTTCATTTTTGCAATACCCGGATGGAATTCATGCAATGACTGCAATATTTCTTTTCTCAATAATTTAGGTATGACTACTTTATCTGTAAATACAATGCAATCATCAATGACTTGAAGGTTCTGTCGAATGTTCGACCAATATTTCATTTCTTTATCTTTAATTTCTTTAGGCCAATGTTCTGCAATATATTTTTTTAATAATTTCAATTTAATATCATTTTCAGTCTCAATTTTTATTTTCTCAATATCTAATAATTTTTATTCAATAGTACATTAAAAATATATTTCACTGATTCTTCTGATTGATTCGAATTCATCAATGCAATCAGAATTAAATTTATCTTTTGATGTCAATGCAATAATCTTATCTTCAATCTGGTTCTTGTTTATTTATCAATCTAGATAGGGTATCGGCCATACCCATTTCATGTGTTTTAATAAATTCAATGTCGAAATCATAATTCGTCAATATCAATGCCCATCTTTGCAATCTCGAGGCAGTGTATACTTTAATGCCTTTTTTATTATCAAAAATGGCCAATAATGGTTTATGGTCTGTTCTCAATTTAAATTTACGGCCATACAATAATTTATGAAATTTTTCAACTGCGAAAATCAATGCCAATCCTTCTTTCTCAATTTGGCTGTAATTTTTATCAGCCGAATTCAATGATTTACTTGCGTATTCAATGGCTTTCTCAGACCCATCTGGAAATTTATGAGCTATCATTGCTCCTACTCCGTAATTAGAGGCATCTGCCGTAACAATAATTTCCAAATCTGGGTCAAAATGGGTCAACAATAAATTAGAATTTAAAATTCTTTTTATTTCTTCAAAAGCCAATTCTTGTTCTTGACCCCAATTCCATTCAATATTTTTTTGCAACAATTTGTCCAACGGACCTCTCAATTTATGCATTTCTTTAACAAATTTTCCATAATAATTTATTGTGCCCATAATTCTTTAACATTTTTTGGACAAGGCAATTTTTTAATAATTTCTTTTTTTATAGGGTCAGGCTCAATACCATTCTCAGAGACTATATGTCCTAAGAATTTCAATTTATTCTCAAAGAATTTACATTTATCCAATTGGATTTTTAATCCCCAATCTTCAATTCTTGCGAAAATTTCTAATAATCGCAATCTATGTTCTTGCAATGTATTGGATACAATAATTACGTCATCTAAATATGCATATACACCAGGAATGCCAATTATCAATTTATCCATCAATTTTTGAAATATGGCTGGTGCGGATTTTACACCGAATGGCAATCTTCTTTGTACTTGGAACAATCCTTTATGCGTATTAATGCATGTCAATTTCTTCGAAAATTCATCCAATTCAATCTGCAAATATGCATCGCGTAAATCCAATTGTGAAAATATTTTACTTCCATGAATTCCAGCCCAAATTTCTGCAGGGCTAGGCAATGGATGTCTATTCAATTCTAAAGAAGCATTCAATCCAGTAGAATAATCCATGCAAACACGGATTTTTCCATTTGCTTTTTTAACAGCAAGAATAGGTGCTGTCCAATCTGCAAATTCAATAGGTTTTATAGCACCCAATTTTTGTAATCTATTCAATTCTTGTTCAATAGCATCTTTTACTCCAATTGGCACAGGTCTAGCCTTTACAAATATCGGCTTAACTCCTGGCTTCAATTCAAGATGGGCTTTGGTTTTTGTACAATGACCAAGTCCATCACTAAATACTTGTTTAAATTTGTTTTTCAATTCAATTTCAATATTTGTTTTCATATTTTCAATACATTCAATAGCCAGTACATTTTCAATTTGTGTATCTTTAATTGTTGTCACAATTGGTTTACACAATTTTTGTTCTAATTTAACAATCCAAGGAAGCCCAAAGAGATTCAATTTCTCCTTAGTAACGTGTGCCAATAACAATTCTTTAACCCCGTCCAATTCAACAATACAATAGAATGTACCAATTATTTTTATTTCATTTCCCGTGAAACTTTTGCCGGAATATTTTGTTTCAATCAATCTAGGGCAACCAATACTTTTCCATGTATTTTCGCTAATACAACTAATTTGGGCTCCCGAATCAAGAATAAATTCTACTTCAATACCATTTAATAAAACTTTTTTTGTAAGCCAATCAATATCACAATCTGACTCAATTCTCAATATTTGCCGATTTGGCTTTTCAATTTCTTTATTTTCTTTGCAATATTTTGGCTTCCGCCAAAATTTAATTTTTTCTAACAATTTGCCCATGGTTCAATTAACTACAATTTTGTAGTTCAATGTCTGACCGCGCCAAATAACTGTTGTGTCCTAACAAAGACAATTACAACAGTTTAACAATAATATTTATTAAGACAAAGAAATATAATAATAGTTGAATAAGGTTGGAATGATATTGGGGAATTAGGAAATAATTAGGAGACACGGACTAACAATAAGTGACGCTTTTATAGCATAATAATAACAGGCGCGCCACCCGTAACAATTCTTATTCTCTTTCAAATCCGTCTTAAACTTTCGTTTCCATAAAACTTGCCAATTGTTAGGGATGTGTTAGTAGGATGTTAGTGAAAAATCTTTTTATTTTGGCCTTTATAATTAATCATTTTATTATGCATTTCTGCTTTTTCCTCTTTTTCGTTATTTTCTTGGAATAATTTAACCGAGTTAAAAAATAAATTTATTTCTTAAATTCTAATAATTTATTTCATTATTTATTTTATTTATTCTTATTGGATTTGTTTTTTATTATTTTTAATTATTTCAAGAAAATTCTATTAAAATTAGTTTCTATTGAGTTAAAAAATTTTGTGATATAATTAAGAATAATAAAAAACAAACCCAATAAGAATAAATAAAATAAATAATGAATAAATTATTAGAATTTAAGAAATAAATTTATTTTTAATTCGATTAAATTATTTTAAGAAAATAATTTAAATAAACTTGCCAATAAGGCTATAATTGTTAAAACATTTTTGTTGAATAAGGGCTTTTATACAATACATAATTGGACAAATAAAAAATCTGAGAGTTTTAAAAACAAAAGATTTAAATAAATTTAATCCACTCGATTATCGCCGAGAAATATAAAAGCCAGTATAAAAGCCAGTGTCAGCGTCAGTCTATTGGGATCATACTAGCCCGGCTAGTCCCTGATCTCCTTCGTCTGTTCCTCCTCCATCTCCACCATCATTGTTATTGTTATTATCTTTGTGATAAACTGTTATGGGACTATTGGGACACAACAAGAATATTTAAAAAGAAAAAAAGCGGAAGTTTTCAATTCTTTATAATAAATTGTTCGCAACTTTTAAAAAAAATATTGGGAGGGAAAAATAAAATTAATTAAAATAATTTGAGTATTATTGTTTGGGAACAGAGAATATTTTGTAAAAATTGGAAGGATTATAAATAAAGGAAATTTTAAAATAAAAAATAAGAGAAAAACAAAAATATTTAAATAAAAATTTTAAAAGAAAAAAAGATTTTTAATGTAAATAAAATTGTTAAATTTAATTAATAAATAATTATTTAATTATAAATAATAAAATTTAATTATTTAAATTATCTTGAAATAATTTAATCGAATTAAAAATAAATTTATTTCTTAAATTCTAATAATTTATTCATTATTTATTTTATTTATTCTTATTGGGTTTGTTTTTTATTATTCTTAATTATATCACAAAATTTTTTAACTCAATAGAAACTAATTTTAATAGAATTTTCTTGAAATAATTAAAAATAATAAAAAACAAATCCAATAAGAATAAATAAAATAAATAATGAATAAATTATTAGAATTTAAGAAATAAATTTATTTTTAACTCGGTTAAATTATTCCAAGAAAATAACGAAAAAGAGGAAAACGCAGAAATGCATAATAAAATGATTAATTATAAAGGCCAAAATAAAAAGAGGCCTTATTTCAAGTTTTGTCATTGACAAGTTTAGAGTAAATAAAGTTTAATTTATATTTTTGTTGGAATTGAGGGTTTAATTTAATAGTATTTAATCTAACTTAAGCATACATAGTTAAATAGCAAGTTAAGTTTTTTACAATTTGTATAAATAAAAATAAGCTTGGTAAGAATTGTAATTTAACTTAAAACTAGGTGGATTGTAAAATAAGTTTAATTTGCAAATTGTGAAAATGAATAAGTATTGTTTTGTAAAGAAATAAGCTTAAAACACATAAATAAACTATAAAGTTGTAATTTAAAACCAAAACTTAAGTTGTAAAAAATATAATAGTCAGAATGCAAAAACAAACGATTTCCTTATTGGCCTTCTTTTATGTTCAACCCAATACTAAGTTTATTTTCAAAATATTGATTTAAGGTTTTATTTCGAACTTTGTTTTAAATTTAAGTTTATTTAAATTATGACTCAAGTTTATTTAAAAGAATTATTGGAAAGGAAGAATTTAATTAGTGTAGAATTTTGATTTTTAAAGCTATTAAATAATTATATCGATTTTTAAAATTTTATTTAATAGTTAATATAAAACACATTTTTATCCTAATTAATATCATTAACTTGGGGAGATGGTGTAACAGGTACAATTTGAAAAACTTCATTGTATGTATTTATATCGAAGTATTCCGCAAAAATAGCTGTCATTCCATTTTTGTCCTTCTCTTTTAACTTATTATATTTTGATTCCATTTCCTTTGGGAGAAGAATTTTAGTTTTGCCAACTGCTTTGGCAGCACGCACTTTAAATTTAAGGCCGTCAACGCTCAACATCAAACCCGTAATTCTGATCTGCCCAGTAGAACACAGGTCTAAAATTAAATCTTTTAAAAAGATTTATATAATGGAGCTTAGTTAAAAATAAATTCAATATTTAGCCGAAAAATATGAATACTATTAGAAATGGAAAAAATTTAAAAAAAAATTTTTATAAAAAAGCACCTTTATCTGGAAGCTTATTTGTTATTTTCGACAATGTTGCAATAGTCAAAGGAATTCCTGCTGATGGGCCTTTACGATCATCTTGCGGCTAAAAATGTGAATAAAATATATTTCGTTTTTATCAATATTTACTCGAAAATTTAAAAAATATTTTTTTAATGTAAAAAGAAATCCTACAATCCCTTATGTTACACTGTCTTCAATATCCACATTTTCAACCCAAAAATTTATAATTATTACCGGATCAAACTCATAAAAGTAGCAGTCCTTCTCATATTTAGTAAATTCTATTCCATTATCTCTACAGAATTTTTCAGAAAAAGAAAGTGCATCAAAAGCTGACGCTCGCAGGTCTTCAGGTGCCCCGGGTGCAAAAAATTGTTCCGCAATGGGTTGGGAAGAAACGCCAACAGAGACGGAGTGAACCACTCCATGGTATTTTCCACCACTGGCTGAAAGATTTTTTATTTTTATTTTATTTTAACTTTTTAAAATTTATTTATCAAATTAATTTGTTAATTAATTTTATCAAAATATTCTTTAAACAAAAATTTACCTCCGACCGCTAGTAACGGAAACACTCCTATGGGCAAATCCTTGTTTAAATTTCCACTTTCTTTTGATTCGTTCGCAAAATACGCTGATTTAATTCTAACACCATCTTTCATAAGGTAGGTTTTAAATTCAGAAATTGAATCATCCTACAATATTTTTAATTAAAATAATAAATATATTTTATTAATATCAAATTTAAAAAATTTCAATTCTTTTTAAATCAATAAAAATAATTAATAAAAAATTTAGATTTGTACCACAAAAATTCAAATAAATTCTGAAAATTTAAAAAAATTCTAGTAGGTAGGCATAAAATTGATCAGAAAAATATAATTCAGAAAATTTCTTCATAAATAAAAAATTAAAATAATTTTTTACCATATCATAAGAAACAGCAGCATCTCTGCAAGTACACATTCCAACACGTAATTCTTTATCCTCAACATCAGATCCACTGGAAGAATTCTCGTTTTCATAATATTCAGCTTTTTCATAATCAAATAGTTTTAATTCAACGTTTGGTTCTTCTGCTATAATTTATTCAAAATAATCATTTTGAGTATATTTTCCTTTTTTTTAATTTATCTTAACCAGGAAGACAACATATAAATTTTGTAAAATAGAATCCAAAAATATATGGCCAATAAGGAAAAAATGATGATATTATTTAACCAAAATCCAATTAATATACAATATAAATTAAAGAAAAAAAGAATAAAACTTACTTTCAATTTGCAAATTAGATTCTGGCATATTTTCATCAATATTTTCATCAATATGTTCAATCTAAAAAAAGAAAAATAGTTTTTAAACTCAAAACAAAAAAACATTCCAACACAAAAAAGCATAACAAAAATAAAAAAAAGGAAAATACAATCAAAATTAGAAAAAAAAACATTTATTTTTTAAAGAGCCTCTCGAAGTTTTAAAAATAATTTTTGAAGAACATCAGAAACTTATGGCCAAGATTTAGTTGAGAGTAGGGATTAATTCGTAAGAAATTAATAATTTAGAGAGGAAAATAATTCTATTTTTGCCCCAGAAAAATAAAAAAAAACGAAAAATTATTCATTAAAATTAAATTTCTGGTCATATTTTAAATTTCTGGTCATAAAAAAAAGGAAAATTTGAAGGGAAGGTTTAATTAATAAAATATCCAGCTTAAAAGATTTTTTTATCCCTATAAATAAAAGAAGTAATCAAAGTCGTATTCCACTTATTGTATTTAATAGCCCTAAAGAGGGCCATTTGGGATAAAAAAAATTAATTTGAGAAGAACTTCAATCATCACACATCTATCAGCATCCAGATCAAGAAAAAATACAGTTGATCCGGTTATAAGGCAATAGGGGATTTAAGAGGATATTGAATAAAAATTACACCAATTTTTGAAGGGAAGGTTCAGAGGAATAAAAAACCCAAAAAGATTAAAAAATTCCATTATAACCAACTAACTGTATTTAAAAAAGCATATGAAAAGTAAAAATAATTAAAAACGGCAATCTCTTTTCTCAAAAATAAAAATTGAAATAATTAAATTAAATATTCTTGAATAAAAAATATAAGATAAATAAGTAAATTAACTCAAATTTGTCATGTTTTAAATTTTTAATAATAAAAATAAGTGATTTAAACCTTTCAGATTATAAAAAAAGAATTTGGAAAAATTTAATAAATAAAAATGCACTGAAAAGAAAAATTGGCGCTTAATGTTTTTTTTTAATTTAATAGACATTATTTCTTTTCACTTTAAAGAGAATTTTTAATAGAAAAAATATTTATTTGATTAATGTCCGAAAATTTGCTGAAGAAAAATTGCGGCCGAAAAAAATCGCGAATTCATATTTTCGAAAATCCGAAAATTTAAAAATTAAATACTAGGTTGAGTCATAAAAAATGTCGCTTTTTTTCAGCGTCTCATATCTCAAAAAATTTTGTTATAAATAGTTTCTATTTTAATTTTATCTAAAAGCCCCAGGTCTTAGCTACAAAATAATACCAAATAAACCAAGAAATATTTTGATTCTGAAATTATTTATCGGTTTGAATGTGGCTAACTCGAGGTTTAATAAAAACCCATTTACACATCTCAATCTAAAAATGTCATTTTAGCCTCTAAAAATCTGAAATTTCGCATACTTATACTCCTAAGATATATCTATTAAAATACCAAGTTTTAGAATTTTTGGTACAGTATGCCGGAAGTTACTGTCAAAAATGTCGTAACCGACAAATCTCAGAATAACTTTGCTTAGAAAGCTCCTATAACTTTGCTTAGAAAGCTCCGATCGAGATGATCTAAACATCATTCGAAAGAATGCATAAAATTCTTTAATATTCTAAAATATCAAGTCTTTACCACCTGTCTAACCCGGAATTCGACATTTCGAATTTCTTTTAAAATGACATTTTTCGGGGTTTATCATACCCCCCTGATAGAGCTTTTCAAGGGCTTTCTAATGGTGTATTGCATGTATATTTTATGCCGATGGGTTCTTAAATATTTTTGAAAAAACCCTAATTTTTTCAGTTTAGACACCTCCTATATTCATTACCGTAATCCCAGATTTGTCGAACCAAAAATTCTGAACTAAAGGATTTTGTTAGATAATAAGTAGCTGAATATATCCTCAAAATTTGACATCTCTAACCTATAGCTAGATTGACTTACACATGATTAACTGAAAAAATACAAAAGCGACATTTTTTATGACTCAACCTAGTAAAACATGAAAAATTTTATTAAATAATATTTTTTAAAATATATTTTTTAGTCAGAAAATTAATTTAATTATTTTTAAATTTTAGTCTTAGGAAAACCCTAAATTTTCTGCTTTTACCGTAAAAATTAAAATTAGCCATGCAAAAATCACAGACTAAGTTAACACACAAAAATTCATACTACACAAAAAAATTCAGAAACTCACGTTTTAAAGTCAGAAATGCAAAACTCAGAAAACCCATTCACACAAATCAGGCAAATTGATAAAAAATAAAAAATTTAAATAAAAATACCTCCAGAGAGCTTTGAGTTTTATCTATTGCCATTTCCTCATCGTGATAAATTGTCCGTTGTCGTTGATTATTTTGTTTACAAGTAGAAGGTTTAAGGCGAAATGTTAAGAAGTAACAGACAATAAATAGAAAAATCATAACCAAAACGCACAAAAGAATACCAAAAGTAAATATGAGTGAATCATTAGACGTTGATGCTGAGACTTGGTCAAACAATAAAAAGAAAATAAAGACGATTAATTGAAAATTGCAAGAGGGACCCCAAGTAGTACAGGGGTCGTTGAAACATCCATAAAAGTGTCGTGTCTAAAAAATTTAATTGTTTAATAAAATTTCCAAAATATTCATGTTATTTTTGGCAAAATTAATTTTCAAATTCTTTAAATTTAAAAAAAAATCAAAATAATTTCTTACCTTTTTTTCATCAATTAGATTAATTTCCAATTTTTTAACCAAATGCTTATCACAACTCACCTTAAAAATTAAAATTTCAGAAAAAAATTTCAAAAAATTTTTACCGACGAAAATTTAATTTCTTTAAACTCTTGATGACGATTTTTGATGCATTCTACTTCAACTTGGACAGATTTCTTTGACATAAAAAAATAACATTTTTCAGATTCAAAGTTCACAAACTAAAAAAATAAATTCAAAAAATGTAAAATAATTTAAAGATTTTATTTAGTTTTTTTTTAATTTTTGCAAAAAGAACCCCTAAAACAAGGAAAAGTGAAAAACTTAGAATGGAAAGAAGTAAGGGCAAAAGATTAAAAGGCAAAACCCCTCCGATATCACAGAATAAAAATTAAATTAAAAAAAGTAGAAACAAACCAAAATTTTATTTCCAAAACTTCGAATTTTTTTATTGTCTTCATTATCAAAACATTTAGGCCATTCAATAACGTAAGAATTGTAATAGCCCGAATCAATAACTTTGATTGTCTCAATTTCAAGAATATTTTGAATA
>ABLG01001105.1:0-49478 GCA_000172435.1 Meloidogyne hapla | reverse complement strand
TCTCTACATAATTTTTGTTTCAGATTTTTTATAAAGTGAGTTATCACATTTCTTTTAACATTAATTTGTCTTCGTATGAATTATTTCAATTATGAAATTTATTTTTTATTATTTTATTTTATAATTTATAATTCTTTAATTCAATCTAGAATTGTATTTTCTCTACATAATTTTTGTTTCAGATTTTTTATAAAGTGAGTTATCACATTTCTTTTAAACTTAATTTGTCTTCGTATGAATTATTTCAATTATGAAATTTATTTTTTAATATTTTATTTTATAATTTATAATTCTTTAATTCAATCTAGAATTGTATTTTCTCTACATAATTTTTGTTTCAGATTTTTTATAAAGTGAGTTATCACATTTCTTTTAACATTAATTTGTCTTCGTATGAATTATTTCAATTATGAAATTTATTTTTTAATATTTTATTTTATAATTTATAATTCTTTAATTCAATCTAAAATTGTATTTTCTCTACATAATTTTTGTTTCAGATTTTTTATAAAGTGAGTTATCACATTTCTTTTAACATTAATTTGTCTTCGTATGAATTATTTCAATTATGAAATTTATTTTTTATTATTTTATTTTATAATTTATAATTTATAATTCTTTTTTTTATAATATAAGTTGATTGACAGTTATATAAATATTTTTGAATATATTTATAAAGGAAAAGCGGTTAGAAGAAAAGGGATTTTTGAATATGATTGGGGAAGTGCCAATCAGAACATAAAGAAAATAAATAATAAAATGGGAAAATAGTTTTAGGGAAGAAATAAGTTTGAATTTATAAAAAAGGTCAATGTACGGATATAACAATTCTCTTTCTTTAAAATTCTATTTTATATTATATTGCCAATGTACTATCGGACCCATTATCTTTCTTCTACTTTTTTCAATATTAATATTCTCTCTAATATTATTTTTTAGAATATAAAGCTAGTGCACTATAGACCCACTATTTTTCTTCTACTTTTTTCAATATTAATATTCTATAATATTATTTTTCGTATGATATTATTTTTTATAATATTATAGTTTCTAATTTTCATTTACATTAGTTTAGGAAATTATTTAGTTTTTAATTTTTGGAATCGTTTTATCTTTAAATAAATAAATTTGGAAAATTGTAAAAAAACAAATTTAAATAATTATAATATGTATATGTTTATTCATTTATTGCCAATTTGCCTTTTCATAAACTTCTTTGTGTCGCCCTTTCAACCAAATATCTGCCCAGTTTTCAATACAAATATTCGGACTTTTCCAATATTTCCAAATATCACGTATTATATGCCTTGGATGACCATTTTTATATTGTTTATGTGCTAATTCACAGAGATTACAAAGTGTATTATATGATGATCCAAATGTATTATTTTGAGCATTAATATATCCTTGATTATATTGGATTCCAAGTTTGTTGAAGCTTAAGCGATATGTTGTTTTTCTGTAAGTCTTTGTCCATTCAAAATATCTAAAAAATGTCATAGTTTATCTATTTATTGGAAATTCAGTAATAATTGCATAACATAAAATTGGTAAACGATTTATATCTATTATTCAAAGTTTTTTAATCTTTTTTCATTTTTCAATCCTAGATCTATTAAAAAGTCGAGTGTTCCTCGTTAGTTGGACCGAAAAATAAAATGTCAACTATTTCAAAAAAAGTTGAAAAAATAGTTGGCTTTATATTTCAAAAAATAATCCTACTTTAAATATTCTGTTTTATTCCTTTGTAAATAAAGCAAATAGTTTGCTAATTCCGTAATATTATTAAAATCATCTACAGCAATATATACATTATCAGGTATTTTTGTTTGTTTAAAAACACGACGACTAAGTACAATTGGCACAATCAAATGTTTTAAATACCAAAATTTTTCAGTAATATAATCTTTGCAAACAGAATTTTCAAATGCCAAATAAAACATATGATTTTCTTAAAATTTAATAATTTTAATAAAATATAAAAATTTCACCTAATTCTTGTTTAAAGCAGTACTCATAATCGCACAAAGATGTACCGTTGCATTTACCATATAAATCGACCTTTATTAATTTACTTAATTCTGAAACAAGATTTTCTCTTTTGGACGGTGTTTCTATAAAAGAATTTAGATTAATTTATTTCAAAGCTATGATTTCTAGTGTTCGGCACAGAAACCGAACACTAGACCCGAAAATTTCGGGTTACTGAACCAATTTTTCGGAAAGCCGGGGGAAATTTTGAATTTTTAACAAGATAAGGAGAAAAAATCTAATATTAAACATATTTTGACAAATTTTCTTATTTTAAAAATTAGACATCCTTTACACTAAAACAAACCGAAAATTTCGGTTTACGGAACCGAAAAATAAAATTAGATTTTTCTTTTGTTTCTAACTAATTGTTTGGAGTAGAAATTTTTGGGAATATAAAAAGAAGATCCCAGCAAGAAAGCAGAAAGGAAAAACCGAATCTCCAAAACAAAACCGATAGAAGCAAAAAATTTTAAACTACAAATGCGCATTTTAAAAACTAAAAATAACTACCGCAATCAGAAAGAGCTTGCATTACAAATTTTGTTTTCCTCCTTACATTTTCTAATACCTAGACAAAAAAATAATTTTAAATAAATATAAAATTTTTGTGTTGGGCTTGATTGGGTGCTTGATCCTTTGAGCTCCTTAGACAAGGCTGTTAACTACTAGCCCCCCCCCCAATAGCTTATCAACACAACGAAAATTAATCAAATCCGGACGAGTTATTGGGCTTGGGAAGAGTCTGCTGTGCTTTGCACCTCTAGCTTTACATAAAATAAATTTTTACCTCTTTTTCTGACCAATATTCATCAACTTGGCATTCACCATTACAAGGAATAAAAGTATCATATGGATAATAAATATCACTATCTACACGATAAGTCATTGTTATATTAAAAAAATCAGGTGAAACATCCTTTATAAAATAGAGGGAAAATTTTTTAAGAAATTTAGTTGAACTTCGTTGAATTTATTTAAATAAAATTGAAAATCAATCTTAAGAGGTCCGTAATAAATTATTTAAAAAGTACGTTGAATAATTCATAAGTATACGAAGGTGATTCATGTAAGCAGAAGATATATAATTGATTTGGAGATCTTGATTTTGGCAATTCATTGTGTTCTGTTCTAATAAAGTAAATAATGATAGAAGCATTCATATACCTTATTTACTAAATTTTATTTAAAATATAAAATCTTTAAAAATTACAAATCTTTATTTGTTGAATATTCACATTCATATGGACATTCAGAAATATTATACATTCCAGTCAGTATTACCATTATATTATCATAATATAAAAAATTATTCCAACCGAGAATTATTGGTTTGAACTATAAATAAGAATTAAATTACTTATTTCTCGATTAATTCCCCTGTGGAATTAGTCTCTTCCTAACTTCATTTATATTTAACAATATATACTTTTAACATCTAAACTACCAAAAATGGCTGTATATAAATAATATTTAACATGTCTCTATAAAAAGTATTATGTTGCAAATTACAAACAAGGGAAGATAAATGTGGATAGGAGGTGGGGAATGATTTGAGGGTGTGGAATTAATCGGTAAATATTGTTATTAATTATTAAAAAATAAATAGTAAAAATGGCGTATGTTGAGACAGGCCTCAGGCATTTACTAGAGATCGGACTTGAGGATTTTTGATCTCGATATTTTGGAAGAAATATCCTTCAATTGAGAAGATCAATCTCGAAAAATCGCGGTTCCTTAAAAAGTTCTAAAAAACAAAAAATTTTCGATCGATATTCGAGAATATAGACCTCGATAACCGAGATTGTTGACCTAGATGCCGTCTCGGCCCTATCTCTAGTATCTTGCGAGTATTACATTGCTTTCGTTTGATATATTAATAGGCTGAGAAACAACTTGTGATGTTGTGTTGTTAAAATGTAATAAGAAAAACATATTTCTTTGTTTTGGTATTATATAATTAATAGCAAATAGAAAAACAACAAAAATTAAGAAAAATGTTGTTCCCTTAACATGTGTTTTTCTCATGGTTACAACCTGCCCATCAACATCTGATATTTGTCCAGCATTAGCACAATTATTTAAATTATCTTCATCGTCGTTTGGTTTAATTTGATGATATTTTGCCGCAATATTTAAAAAATTGAAAAACTCTGCAACTTTCATTTTTATAACTAAAAATATTTTCTTTAATAATGATAATATTTATTCACTCCAAATAATATATAAATACATATATGAAGAGAAAAGATAAAAATAAAATTTTGTGAAAAATTTAAAACAACAAATTTGTCAAATTGAATTTAACATTTTGTTGGCAGCTGCTTGTAGAAAATTTGAATTAAATAATTTTGTTTAAACTTTTTCAAGCAATTGCCCACTTTTCTGAAACAGGCCAATTATGCTCCAAATTTGCACCAAAAATACTGATATGAATTAAAGTGTATAAAATGTAAAAAGAATTTATAGAATTAAGTAATTGTTAATGTTTGATTATGTATTTTTTTAAATTTTGAGATGTCGCCGAAAATATCGCGTCGCTAAAGTCACGCGCAAAAGTTTTCGGCGCAAATTTTACAGAACTTTAAATTCTAAATTCGATCTTCTCTTCTATTCACTCTACCAAAATAAACGATTTTGAACATTTTCATTGTCCGTATTTTCGGAGAAATGGGTTTTTTTGTTTCTTTATATGCAGATATTTTTTCATCTGTGAGCCTTGATTTGAACGTCGAATTTTCTCAAAGCTTTATCGCTAATCTTATCTTTTCAGCGAATTTACTTTATTATTTACTCAATCTAATTTTTCAATCTTTCTTTTAATGGTTTTAGATGTTTTTTTGTTTTTACTTATTTACTTTATTGTTTTTACACGGAATTAAAAAATATATTAATCGGGGTGGTCCTTTTAAAACCTAAAATGTGAAAAA
Source organism: Meloidogyne hapla (assembly GCA_000172435.1). Lineage (NCBI taxonomy): Eukaryota > Metazoa > Nematoda > Chromadorea > Rhabditida > Meloidogynidae > Meloidogyne > Meloidogyne hapla. The sequence goes on along the minus strand of ABLG01001105.1, from coordinate 44,517 downwards.
GGGGGCGTGGGACGGAAAAAGAAGAAATATATTTTAACCATACAATATAATTAAAATTTCTATAAACTTAAAAATTATCCCTATATTTCAAATTTTTTCACCTTCCGTTTTTTTAATAGAGATTATAATAATTTTTCAGTTGAGGATCCATCAAAAACGGGATCCATACTGGCATCGGGCGGTAAAATCCTGACTTAAATAAAAATCCACGTTGAAGAATCCTGATTTTGCTCAATCCCGATATCCTGCCGGGATTTATATCGGTATTAAAGACAATGATTTCGACCGATACCGGCTGTATCTGGTTCCGATCGGGATCCCGAGTGCTAATTTTGTTCAATCCCGCTTTTTTTGTTTTTGTTCAATCCTGCTCGATATCGTGATCGGTTTCACTTTTCTAAAGTCTCGATATCGATTTTGGTTCGGGATTTTTGGAATTAAAATAATAACATTTTTTATCAGACTTAAGGCTTTAAAATCTATATAATTAATTTAAAAAAAAGCTGAATGAGTGCAAAGAAAGAATATCAACGAGTAAGTAATGATGATATTGACAACAATTCAGATCAAGAGATTAATGAAACAAATTTACCAAAACAATGCAGCAAGAAAAATAAATTTTATAAAATAAATAAATTTATGAACTTTCTTATTTTTATTCTTTTATTATTTTTTGTCATGATTGGAACAAAATATCAAAATAAAGATAATATAAATAACAATAATATTAAAATTATTAATACATTGAGTTTGCAAAACAAGGTTAAAATTACCAATTACTGTCCCTCTTTCCGCTTTACTCCGTAAAAAATTCCGTAGTGGGATTTTTTCAGAGGCTTATTTTATGTGGGCCTATTTCAGAGGAAATACGTTAATTTTTTCTAAAGAATTGCATTTTTCTAAAATAAAGGAATCATATTCACAAATGACTCTAATACAAAAGCAGGCTTACCTTTTAAAATTATTTGAATCGGATGCAGTAAAGATGACAAAGAATTATGAAGAAAAGCAAAAAATAGAAAAACATGTTGAATCAGAAGTATATATTGTTAAATTTTTTAAGAATTTTAATTTTCGGGGAATTTTTAAAAAGTCAACCCTACTTTTAATTATGCTTTTAATTAATTAAATAAAAAAATTTAATTTAGATAATTAGGCAATTGTCAACGGAACGCCAAATCTACAACAAACAGAAAAATGAACATAAACTTTTTAAAATGAGCGAAAAAGTACAATTTGCAATAAATCAGTTGCAAAATATGGTTAATTGTTCAAATACACGTATCCTTGTTTGTAGGGTGAGTAAATATTGTTTCGGACTATTAACTCAGATTAATTAAGCTATAAATGAAAAATAAAAAACATTTCAAAAAAACTTTATCACAAAATATCACATTTCTCTCATTAACAAATTTCCATAAAATGCCAAAAAAATCTTTAATTCAAAAAATACGTCATTGACAAATCATGAATTACATCTATATTTTATTTAGTTGACACATAACTGTGGTTTTGGCTGTGTAATGCATCATATAACGTAATAAATAACGTGTTTATTTTATTTTATGAAGATTTAATATTGCCTAGTTTTTGTTTTTCAATTTCAACCGGTGCTGGACGAACACTTATTTTTGAGGATGAAGGAAATAAATGGCCATACAATGTTAAATGGAATGAACTATTTAATCCAATAACTAGTTGTAGCTATGAAGAACATGTAAAGATTTAAATCGTGTCTATGGTTCTCGACAGAAACTGTTTTCGACAGTGACTATTTTCGACAGTAATTTTCGCCAGTGAGTTTTTTAGACAGTGACTTTTTTCGATAGTGAACTATTTTTTATTTTTTCACTGTTTTCCTTAGTTTTCGACAGTGACTGTCCTCGATAGTGACTGTTTCCGACAGAAACCCCAAATTTTTAAAAAATTTATTGTTTCCTTTATATTCCGGCGATATACAACATCATAAAACATTGTTAAACGCTATATTTTGAATGAATAGGCCAACGCATCACCTGGCCATAAGTTCTGAAGCGAATAGATCAGTTTCGAAACCTAATTGATGACGAATATTCCGCCTGAGACGAAAATTTCGAAAATTCTTGGAGACTAAATTTCCGAGACTCGCTTTCCTATAAAAATTATGACCACAAATGTGAGACTCATATGTTCTGCGTAATTATGCCCTGCACCAGGGCTGGGCTAATTTCGCAATTTCGCGTTTCGCATCTTTCGCAATCTCGCTTTTTCGCATTTCGTTCGCATTTCGAACGAAATGCGAAAAGTTTCGTATTTCGCTTTTGCCCTGCACCATTATTGATTTCGACAATAATTTACATATTTTTAAAAAAATTTGGGGTTGCTGTCGGAAACAGTCACTATCGAGGACAGTCACTGTCGAAAACTAAGGAAAACAGTGAAAAAATAAAAAATAGTTCACTATCGAAAAAAGTCACTGTCGAAAAAAACTCACTGGCGAAAATTACTGTCGAAAATAGTCACTGTCGAAAACAGTTACTGTCGAGAACAGACGGCACAATTTAAATAATTTATCCAAATCGGACAGAAAAAAATTTCCTTTATAAGACAATATTCAAACTTTTTTTAGGAAAAATAAAATCTAGGCGCTTATTTTTAGTAATGTAAAATCTGCAAAAAAGTCGCCTAAAATAGTCATCTAAATAGTCACGAAAATTCGTTATAAATCCTAGAATTCCCTAATTTAGATATTTTAATAATTATGTATTTCAAAAAAAATATTGTTACAAAATGCATCTTAAATAAAAATTAATTTTGAACTTAATTATAACTTTACCACACAGTATAATGTAAACCAGAGAGTATAATGGGTACTTTTCGGTTATGCCACCTCCCCCTAAATTAATGCTAAAAATGTCATATATAGGGTATTTAAGGGTCCTGATCACGATTATAGTGTTTATTTCCCAATATAACAACCCCCTACCCCAGAAAGTGCCACTGACACATAATGGTCAAACTTTTACTTTTTTTAAATAAATAATGTTGATGCACTATTAATGCACTAATATTTGAATTCTAATCTTTATTTTCTGTCGTTTACATGATCGTTGGTCATTTATTGAGTATATAAATACACTCATGAAGTTGAAACCTTATAATTGCGTCCCGTGACCATGCGTCCCAGCATGGTCACGAACCATGGGGATCAATTGCCTGTATGGCGGTGCCCAACAAAACAATGCCGCGCAACTAAGGGTTTGAGACCAGATACATGGTTTTTTTCATCCCGACTTCCTTTTCACACTATTCTTAAGTTTATTTATTGGTGGTCAACAGAACAAACTTCGATTGAGTTTTGTAATAAAGAAATCGGCCATTTATTGAATTTTGACCATTATGAGATCCTAGCCACTTTATGGGTTAGGGGGTTCTTATATTGATGAATAAACATTATAATCGTGATCAGCACCTTTAATTACCCTATATATGATATTTTGAACAATTTTTAAGGGGAGGTGGCATAACCGAAAAGTACCGTATAATGAAATTAAAATTATTTTTAGGTAAAACCATTTCTTCCAATACCAACCTATTCTGATCCATTACAGGCTGATAGGATAGTATTTTTGCATACACGTATTGAAATGCTTAGTGTAAATTTTGTTTATTTATTTTTTAAAATATTTAAATTAAAGCTCCTAAAAAGAGAATTGCCACATGCACCCGAAGTTGCACCAACAGAAATTAAAAATTTTCTTCTAGAAAACCATTCAAATCCTCCAGTTTGGTTCCTTGGACAAGTAATTATATTTTTAGAAATTTACTAAGAAATTTGACAAAAATATAATATTCAATCTGTTTTAATGTAATAAAGTGTTGTTACTCTTGCTCGTCGACTATTAGTGAATCTCGGATATAAAAACATCTTCTAATGAAACAAATAAATGATCACATTCTATAACTTGGGCAAATAATATGTTGAAATAATATGTATAAAATATTATGGGTTGTTTTTAACCTCATACATATTAAAACTAAAACAAACTTTTGAACTTTAATTTATGATTAATTTGCTAGTTATCTTTGTATTGTTTCAAGACGACCTTTATTTACATTTCGGTCTTAAATAAATAAAATAAAAATTATATTAATATTTTAAAATTATTTTTTAAGTTAATCAAATATGCCTGGAAGGAAAATGAAAATACAACTAATGAGACAAATAAAATCGTTTCAAGAGTTCCATTTGAATGTGGTAAGAGCAGTTTTCTCCCGATTTCAAAAAATCGAACGGTTCCATGTTCCGGTTCCTAGCGGTTCCGAGGTTTGACGGTTCCAAGTTCCGGAACGCGGTTCCATTTAAAAATAATAAAATTTTAGAAAATTCAGGTTTCTAGCGCTGTAGGCGAAATTTTTGAAATTTTTGAGTTCCAAAGGCGCAGAAAATTCACCCCAATCGGCAATAAACGACTTAAAACTGAATATAAAAATTCTCCGAATTTAGTGGCAGGTGGGGTGAAGTCGATATTTCGACCCCGATATCGATATTTCGAGATTATATCGATATCGAAAAATCTCGAAATCTGTAGAATATAGAGTCTTAGTTTAAAAATAATAATTATCACAATAAGTATACTTAATATTCAATTATAGGTCCAGTTGTTGGTATTCACGTTCGACTTACAGATAAAAGCCGTGAAACAAAATTAAACCAACTTGATGAGTATATGGTTAGAAATATATACTATTTAATAAAAAACATTTTTATTAAAAGAAATGGGTAGAGTTTTGGTTTAATGTAATGGGCGAACCTCAAGATTTTGATCAGATTGAAACATTAATTTCAAATTGTACAAACCGGCGAAAGCTTTTTATTGCAACAGATGAGCCTAGACACGTCCTAAAAGAAGCTAATGATAAATGGGGAAATAAATATGAAATATATCATGGCAAACAGGATGGAAAGTGTGAGAATTTGAATACCGTAAAATCTCTAATTGAGCGGCCGGCCGCTCTATTTTTCAATCAACTCTCAAAGGGCCGCTCTATTGGAGGGGGCCGCTCTATATTTCAATTAAAATTGTTTTACTTGGTCACGCTTCCGCATCAGAATTACTAACATTTACAACGTAAATTTCTGAGTTACATAGCTAAGGCTGTCAAATATATGGAAATCCATATTTTTTTCCTGAACTAGGGAAGCCATGAAACGATCAAAAAACATGTTTTTAGCTTGGTTTGATCTTCTAGGATGGGTTTTCATTTCCTATTTTCCATATTTTGCCACTTTTTCCATATTTTCATCCATATTTTGCTATTTTTTCCATCCATATTTTTGACAGCATTAATTATGGCTATAAGAAAGAGGGGCCGCTCTATTAGAGGGGGCCGATCAAATGGAGGAGGGCCGCTTTATTTTACAATGCCATCCCAAAGGGCCGCTCTATTAGAGGGGGGCCGTTCAACTGGAGGGGGCCGATCAATTAGAGATTTTACGGTATTTTAATTTAAAACTCGGAACTTATATTGTCTATTTACGCTTTTTTATATTCCTTACTTTGCCCTCTTACGAAGTAAGGAATATATAACATATAATAGCCTAATAACTTGATAATAATCTTTCAAACTTAGAAAATTTGGACGATATTTGTCTGAAGGTGAAATTCATATGGGTTATAATCAGTGCTTGGAATTTTCGATTTTGCTCATACTCATACATCATACCGGCACTTTTTTACACCTCATACTTCATACCATACATCATACCTAGGTATGAGTACGAGTATGAGTATGATTTTTGGTATGAGCTTCCAAGCACTGGTTATAATCCTGATTTAAATCACAATCAGACCAGATAATTGCTTCCTCTTCATAAAAATGCTTATGTCCTTCATTGTATAGATAATCGTTTTGTCTCTGGCTAGTATGAGTGAGGGAAGAGGGGAAAATAAGGCATTTAAAAATGTGCACCTAAACAATATTAGTTCCAAAGGTTCTTAATAAATTAACAAAAAAATAGATGGAAATAATCAAGATGATCCTAATCGAATATCGAAAGAAGCTTTAATTGAACTGTTAGCTGAAATAAATATTCTGGCTAAATGTCAGTTTGTTGTATGCGCATTCAGCAGTAATGTATGTTTAATGTATTTGGTGGTTGACTGGTATCGGTATTTCAGAATTTTGATAATATCCTGATACACAGTCGGGATATCGACCTGGATACGACCAGAATCAAGATAACGCCTAGATCTGTCGGGATCAATGTTGTTAATCCCAATTTAATTCCGAGTCGACATAGAGATTTTACCGTCCGATAACGGTCAAACCTAATCTAAACATTAAAATACTAAATTTTAAACATATAAATTTTAGAAGCAAAATTAATTATTTCGAACATTAGCTTTGTTAAATTTTTGTTATCAAAGTTTTTCAGAAAATAAAATTAAGATTTGTCGACTAGTTTATGAGCTAATGCAAACATTCCAAGGTGACGCGGGCGAGAATGTACATTCACTTGATTATTTTTATTCAGAATATTGGTATGGTAAGTATTCGCTAAAAAATAATGGGGCAAAGTGGCTTTCCTTCCCGCCGAAAACAAAAAATTTCAACTAAGTTACAATAATAGCATCCACTATTTATGCTTAAATTATTTGTCTTTAAATTATTGTCTTCTTTAGACAATGAAATGGAGGCAACTGCTGAATATAGACCTACAAGTGGTAAAATATTTTAGTTTTGAGATTAAAAATAGGAAATACAGTCGAATCCGGATATAGCGCCGCCCCAAGTGACCGGCCGATTTGTTGCTTTAATTTATATTCGAAGATTCCCAATTGCTGAGGTCAGCAATTGGGACTGAACTCATAGTTTACACAATAACCGCAATGGCCTTATATCCGTTTCTTCTTTAGAGACACCCCACCATTAAATCGGGACCGGACAGTTGGTGGCCTTATATCTGTAGTGGCCTTGTATGCCAGTAACACTATAGACGGCTTGAAATAATTAAACTGTATTGAACAATTATTAAAAATTAATATATTTAGAATATCCACTGACTCCAGAAGAAATTTATGCTGCAAAGGGGGACATTATTGGTAGGGAAAATTTATCTTTCAGAAATTGAGTTTTATTTTTCATTTTAAGAAGTTAAAAGTCCAATTCAAAATGGTTTTATTCGTGGAAAAAATCTTATGACAAATATTGAAGGACGTTTTCCAATGTATTTACTTAAAGAACATTTTAAATTTGAAAATTTTAGTGCATTTGTTAATATCCAATAAATACCTAATTTGATTTTTAACATTGGTCTGAGAATTTAAGACCCGGTTCTTAATGGATATTTTACCAAAGCTGTGCAGTCATTTTTCTGAGAATTTTGTCTATTTTTTATCAAATTTATAAATTTTCATAATTATTTTGATTTTTTGCAAAATTATTCTTTTCAAAATTTTTTTTATTAATTTTGGATTTTTTTACTTAATTTTTAACTCTTTTAGTTGTTCCTGAGGATCCTCACTTAGTTGGATGTTTTTTATATAAATAAATAAATTAATATTATTTTTTGTATAATTTCAGAATAAAAATTGAAAATAAAATAAAATATATTTTTAATATATTTTTATTAAATTAGAATATAATGAAAATGAAAAATAAAAAATGAGCCTAAACGAATACGGCCTAAACGAATTCTAGGGCCGAAGGCCCGAGATTGAAAACCTTCTGAATACCATTTTGACTTTTTTGTAACTTTTGGGCATTGTAACTCATCCGTATGCATTTACGAGGCCGAAGGCCGGAAGCCCGAGAAATCTGAAACCCATCTGAACCCATCTGAAAGGGTTCAGAACCCATCTGAACCCATCCCATCTGAAACCCATCTGAAAGCAACAATCCAGAAAAAAATATTCTAGCATTACCCAAAATAACTTTTTTCCAAAAATATGGTTTGAACGCTCCCCCCGTCGTATTAAATTTTCAAAAAAAATTTCCGCATCGTCCCATGTACCCATTGTACTAGTTTTCTTATTAAAAAAGATCCTAAAAATAGATTAATATTTTGCATTAAAGATTTAATTAGAGATAATTGATTAAAAAAGCAAAAAACAACTACACGTTTTCCCCTTTTCTAGAATAGGAACGGCAGGTCCCTTTTGTGTTTTCATATTCGCGCGCGAGTGAAACAGAAAAAAAAATCTGAATAAAAAAGAATAAATATTAAATGGTAAATTCAATAATAAATTGAATCAAAAATATATCGAGGTAATCCTAAACAATCCTCCAGACACAAATTAAATTTATTATTTTGTTAAAATAAACTCAATCCCTCATATATCCTCAAAATTTTTATGGGTAAATAACTGCTCTGTTTAATAATTTGAAATTGATTTTAATAATTTCAAATTATTCGGGGCGGAGACGGGTGTAAAATTCGGGATTCTTTAGGATTACCTATATTGACAAAAATTCAGAAGAAAATGATAACAATAAAGCTTTACAAAACATATATTCCTCAAATAATTTATAAAAAACTGACTTTAATTATTTTATTAATTTTGATATTTTGGCTATATTCACGTTTGAAACAACATGACAACAAAAATAATAACATAATTTCTAACATAGTTTTGCCTTATACTCCAACAATTAACAATGATTTAAGAATAAGCAGGGTTAAAATTTTGATCTAGTATTTTTATTATTTTAGGTACTTGTCGGTTATCGGCACGCACATTTTTAATTAAATAAATATGTAGTATATAAATAGTATATTTGTATTTATTAAAATTATCACAGTTGGCCAATATTTCGATCATTTACGCATCACTTCTTCAATTCACCTTCTCCTATAATTTTTCTCCATATACATTCTGCAAAATAACTTCCAAAAACAATTCCTACAATATTTTATTGAAAAAATAAAAAGAGAAAATGACAAATAAATAAAAAAAAGAAAAGCCTTTATACTTAAAAGAAATAATATTTAGTAATTAAATATACTATCTACTTAGTTAAAAATGTGCGTGCCGATAACCGGCACGTATTTGTTTGTTCATAAAAATTTCAGAAATACAGAAACCATAAAATTCTCATATTAAATCATATGAATTTTCACAATTTAAGGAGACATATTCTCAAATGAAACTTATACAGCAACAAATGTATCTTTTGAGATTGTTAGGATTTGATTCATCAAATATGTTACAGAATATTGAACAAAAAAGTATAATAGAAAAACAGGTTTAAAAATGAAATTTATTTTACAATATTTAATAAAAAAATTTAAATTTATTTATGTCGGCGGCAAATTTTAAATTTTGCGGGAAATTAAAATCATTTTTCGAAAAACAAGGCCAACTAGTAGATCCTGAACCCTAAAAGGTTACGGACCCAAAGCTAAGCTCTAAATCCGTGAAAAATTAATTTTTCGAAAAATGATTTGAAATTGCTTGTAAATTTAAAATTTGTCTGAAGTGGAAATTTTCCGTCGACATTTACATAGATAATTAGCCAATTATCAAAAGAACGACAATCTTATGTCAAAGAGAATAATAATAAACAACTTTCAAGTTTGAGCGAAAAAATACAATCTGCAATAAATTTAATTCAGAATCCTTTTAATTGTTCCAATGCGCGCTTTCTTGTATGTAGAGTAAGTAATTGTAAATTTATTTCGATTAATTTAACAAGTAATTTAAACACAAAAACCTAAAAAGATATTTTTCCGAATTTTCTCTAAAATTATTTAAAACATTTATAAAATATTTTTGCATTATCCTAGAAAATTACAAAATTCTGAAAATTCCCCGAAATTTAGAAATTGAAAAAATATATGTACATATTGAAACAGAATTACCTCTATAATTCACAAAAAAGCGTAGTTTATCTAGTGCTTCATTATAAACTGGGTTGTCGGGGCATAAGTATTGTTTTCGAGATTCACTAAGGGTCGTACAATAAGTTTATCACAAGATAAATATAGATGAAGGTTTATTGGGTTGGAAGAGGAAGAATTACTGAAATAACAGATGGCAGGTGCTAACTAGGTTTAAGAGGAATTAAGTAAGAAGTTTAAGCATATTAACGCCCATACACATCAATAAGTGTTTCTGGTTCGTTTACAAAACATGTTAATTTGGCACACTATTCCAAAAAAATTGGCGATACAAATTAATATAAATATATAGATGGAGGAGTATTTATGTGGTTTTGGTTGTATGATTCATCATGTTAGGTAAATTTAAAGTATTATGCGTTAAATTAAAAAAAATATATCTCAGTTATTGTCTTTCAATTTCAACCGGCACAGGAAGAACACTTATATTTGAAGATGAGGGAATAAAAATATTCAGATATAATGTAAAATGGAATGAGTTATTTAAGGCAATAACAAATTGCAGCTATGCACAACATGTATATAAATTTAATTTTTTTGATATTTCTAGCTGTGGTAAACGGGTTGGTTGGGATCTCAGTGGCTAATTCTAACTAACAATAAGAGATTATTAAATATACTGATGCAATTTTCTATAAGTTATTTTCAGGTTAAGCCATACCTTCCATTACAAAATTACACTGGACCACAACAGGCTGATAGGATTGTGTTTTTAGTGAAACGAAGGGACATTGTAAAATTAAATTTTAATTTTTAATATAATACTTATCAAAATATTTATTCTTTTAAAGATTGATAAAAATTACATTATACTTTAAGAACCCTGATATAATACCTCATGCACCCGAAGTTGCTCCAAGTGAAGTTAAAAAATTTCTTCTACAATATCATTCAAATCCTTCTCTTTGGTTCCTTGGACAGGTAAATATATAATAATCATGGCGCGGAGGCTAAAACGAATAAAAGGGGAATTGAATGAAAACTGGGGGTATATTCGGGGAGAATGAGTTAAACAGGGGGAGGGCGTAAAATAATATAACAACCGCTTACTATCTGCCGAAAAATGGTCGAACAGAATGGCGTTCCTTCTAATAACCATATCTCAATAATAATATAAATTTTATTTTAATAAATTTTATTTTAAAATTAATTTAGTTAATTAAATACATTTGGAGAGAAAACGAAAGAACTAAAAATGAGACAAATCAAATTGTTTCGAAAATTCCATTTGACGGTAAGATTAATTAGCTTAAAACTGATATGTACAAAAAGGGATATATAATAGAATATGGAAATCTTTATTTACAAGATCCTTTAGAGGACTGGAATTCAAAAAATCGAAAAGGATAGGATTCCGCAGGATTAATCCTGTAAACCGTAAAAACAGGATTTCAGGTCAGGATCCCAAAAAATCCTGTGCGGGATCCTGTCCTTGCCACAAACTAATAGATAAACAATAGGGACGTTTAGATAGAATATCAAGATTTTTGTAAGCTCCATCTTAATTTTCAAATAATTATTTTTACATAAAAATGTGAATCAATCAACTATAATTAAATTCGCAGGAACCTCAATAACGTAACCAGCTTTATTCATTTTAGGTTCTGTGGTTGGTGTTCACGTTCGACTAACAGACAAGAAACTTGAATCAAAAATACAAAAACTTGAGGATTATATGGTGGGAAATAATATAATTAAACAAGATAGCAGTATTTCTACTGTAGGTTTAAGCGGTATTGTTATCCTGACCGGTAAAATCCCGACTTTTCAAACTTGGTATCGGATCTGCTTCACTATTCTAAAATTCTGATAAAGATTTTGATTCGGGATATTATTATATATTACTGTAGAATAGTAAGACTTGAAAATATTTTCCCTGAACTTCCTATCTTACATATATAATTTAGATTTATTTATAGAAATGGGTTGATTTCTGGTACGATGTTATGGAAAACACAAATCAGAATAATTCTACAAAAAGAAATAGGGCATTTATTGCAGCAGATCATTCAGTACTTGATAGAGTAATCAACGAGGCTAAAAGTAAATGGGGAAATAAATATGAAATTTATCATGGAAATCATATTTTACAAGGTAAAATATATATATAAAATATTTTTATATAATATTTTATTATAGTTGAATCAAGGGAATCTTTGATTGAAACATTAGCCATAACTCGTATTCTTGCTAAATGCCGGTTTGTAGTGTGTACATTCAGTAGTAATGTATGTATAAAAATTATGTTTGTGCTCGGAAGGTTCGGAGTCGGGATTTAGGGATTAGGATTATTTTTTAAAATTTTATTTAACAATATTCTATTTAATTAATGAAGGTATGTCGACTTGTCTATGAACTTATGCAATCATTTCAAGGCGACGCAAGCGAAAATGTGCATTCACTTGATTATTTTTATGGGGAATTTTGGTATGGTAAGTAAGCTATTTTATTTTATATAAATCGTTTTTATAAGTATATCGGAATATTATATTAAAAGTGGAGCTTGTCATCGTTGGGCTCCGAGAGTTTGAAAACCTGCTCCCGGGGCGCGCCTAAATTACTATATGGCATTATATATTAATAATTCAGTTAATAAAATGGAGGCGATTGCTCAATATCTGCCGATATCTGGTATCGTTGATTTAAAATAAATTACAAAAATAATATTTCGTTCAATGTTAATTGTTCTCTAAATTTTTAAAAAATAAGTAAAGTGAACAAAATAAAAATGGCTTAAAAACAATCTTACGATAAAAACACTAAGTATAATATGTACATACAACATTTTTTATTTAGAATATCCATGGACACCAGAGGAGATTTCAGCTGAAAAGGGTGATGTTATCGGTATGTTAAATTTAGAAAGCCAAAAAATTCGCTATATTATGGTTGGTACCAGGGATGTTCCGTCCTGTGTTCCCTTTTTTAGCATTTCCAATACACGCGAGCACGTGTTTTAATTCTATCGGAACATCTGGTACAAGTGAGGACGAAAAATGGGAAATAAAAGATTGGGGTTGGGTAATTACGGGGAGAACGGGTGGCCTTAGCCTACCCTTTAACCCGCATATAAACGTGGACGGGGAACAACCCTACTTTATATCTTATGTACTAATTATCAAATGTTATTATTTTTAGAAGTTAAAAGTCCAATTCAAAATGGTTTTATTCGTGGAAAAAATCTTCGTTTAAATACAGAAGGACGTTTTCCCATGTATTTACTTAAAGAACATTCTAAATTTCAAAATTTTAAAGCATTAAATAAAATAACAAAATAACGAAAATTCTTATAACTAAGATTAAAATATTATAAATAAAATTCAAAAATTCTTTACTGATGTCCAAAAGTCAAAAAAAAGCTTGAACCAACAAGAGTAAATTTTTGGATATTTTTTGGAATTTGATTCCATAAACGGCAGAATAGAGAACAAAAAGTATATCATTTTGCCGCACTTCTTTCTACTTTATTCCATCGTGTATGAAAACAATATAAATATTAGCATACACGCGAATGAGAGTGTGCAATTAAGCAGAAGAGTGATAAAAATTGACAGGCATTTTTTGTCTGGTCTCTAAAAAAGAGAAATTTAAAAACATCTCAAATATAAAAAAATGAATAAATAAAGATTTTATCTTCTCTTTCTTTTCTCTAATAAATAAACAAACTTGAAAAGTCAGTATTTCTTGATTCAAATTTTTTTTTTCAGATATTTTTTTTACTAATCTGAATATAAAATCTCAAAATATCAAAAAATCTTTAATATAATATTTTCTCTCAACTTTTTCGTAGAATCTTCAATTTTGTTAAAGATTGAAAAAATGCAAATTATTTGACAAAATTTTTAAGATTAACAACAAAATATTGTTTTTATCCAACTAAAAATACTTAAAAATAACCTAAAAAAATATTAGGATTCTTTAAAATTTTTTTAAATGCGACTTACAACATTACCAATTCGTTCAATAATTATTAAATTAAATAAAAAAATAAAATATATTCCAATTAAATCAAAAAACACCGATATCAAATCAAAGTGGGAAATACGAAAAAAAATAAACAACCTAAAAAGACGTATAAAATTTTTTACAGAAGTAAGTTAATCTGAATTATGATAAAATTCTGGGTAATAATTGCGTTTGTTTTTGTTCCACCTATTTTTCCCTTCCATCTAGTCCCCTTATTTTTCAGTGTGTAAACACTTTTTGCAATAAACTTATAATTTTAAAAAGTCAGATTGCCGTTACGTAACCCTTTTTAAATTTATTTTTTTTTCAAAGATATATTTTAATCTAAAATTTAAATTTTAAACCAAGAATGAGAACTGTTGATATTCTAAAACAAATTATATAAAAAATTTCAGAAATGGCCAAGAAAAGTTATTTTCTTAAAAATGTTTTTTATTTTGGCAATGATTTACTTCCTACTAATAAAAAAATCTGATGATTCGTCATTAAACAATAGAAATAATAAAAGTGATATTCATTCAACATTAAATGACTTCATAACAAGCGAGGTCCATTACAATTTGATAAAATTAAAATTTGTTAAAAAAATTGAAATATTCTATGGATTTTTTTCAAACTGAATAAATATTCTATTCTAAAATATTTTTAATTTTTCGGAACTCGGAAACCGCAAGAAAAAAGTCGGAAATCGGAATTCCGAAACACCCTGCTAGAAACCAATCTGTAATATTTAATATTGGATTTCCCTTAATGTAATGTTTTTATCTTTAGCCAAGCCCAATTATTCTTGGTTGGAATAATCTTATCGGTAATGAAAACATAATGGATATTCAGACTGGATTGTATAATACTTATGAATGCCCATATAAATGTGAATATACAACAAATAAAGATTTGTAATTTTTTATAAATTTTCAAATAAATTTAAAAAAAAACAAAGGTATATGAATGCCACTGCTATTATTTATCATATTCGGGCCGAACATAAAGAATTACCTAAAACAAGATCTCCAAATCAATTATATATCTTCTTTTTGGATGAATCGCCTTCTTATACTTATGAACATTTTAAAGTACATTTATCGGCACTTATGTAAACTTACATAAGTAATGCCCTTTAATCTATAATCCCTTTAATCATTTTATAAAAATTTTGGTGGAAGGTTGGAGGGCTAAACTGCATACCATTTTGGCTTATTTCTTAAAAATTTTCCCTCTATTTTATAAAGGATGTTTCACCTAATTTCTTCAATATAACAATGACCTATCGTGTAGATAGTGATATTTATTATCCATATGATACTTTTATTCCTTGTAATGGTGAATGCCAAGTTGACGAATATTGGACAGAAAAAGAGGTAAAAATTTTATTTTATAAATTAATTTTTTTTAGGTTTTAGAAAATGTAAGAAGGAAAACGAAATTGGTAATGCAAGCTCTTTCCGATTGCGGTAATTATTTTGAATTTTAAATATATTTCCTCTATTTGAAAACTTAAAAATTATCAAAAGTAAGGACAGCCGGACAATAGGACAGTGAAGCATCGTTAAAAAGTGGTATAGCTTCTAAGTCTACGCATACTTTTAGGGAAATACTTATTATTGATGTATCGTTATAAATAAAGTGTCGTTATACCGGGTATGTTCTTTCCATAAAAACAATTTTGACTAAAAATATAGTTCCATCGGTTCACTACTTTCCTATTGTTCAATGTCCTTTTATCCACTGTCGTTTTCTGCTTCCTATTGTCAGAATTTAATACTCCTTTGAGTAATAGTGAAAAATTTTAACTGGATATTACATTAGAACATTATTAAAATTTTATAAGCTACTCCATCCAAAAGAGAAAATCTTGTTGCGGAACTTGGTAAATTAATAAAGATTGATTTATATGGGAACTGTCCTGGAACAACGAAATGCGATTTTGATTATTGCTTTAATCAGGAATTAGGTAAAATTTTATACACACATCTGCAAAAGTGTTAGGCTCTATTATAGTTTACAATTCCAATAGAAATATCTAAGAGTCCAACCAAAACTTAAATAGATCAACAAGGTCAGATTCTTTCATACTGCTGAAAGGACGGCTAACGGCTAATAAACTTGCGACAATTATAGCTTATAATATTAAGCCAGTTCTACGATTATATCTTGGATAAACTAGCTTCTTACACTTTTATTGCAAGAAATGTTACCTTCATATCTTTTCCAATATATTTGGATTCATATACTATTTCGATTGGACTTGTAAACTACATATTATATTTTTTTAAATTTTTATCTTATTTTAATAATTTTAAGAAAATCATATGTTTTATTTGGCATTTGAAAATTCTGTTTGTAAAGATTATATTACTGAAAAATTTTGGAATTTAAAACATTTGATTGTGCCTATTGTACTTAGTCGTCGTGTTTTTAAACAAACAAAAATACCTGATAATGTATATATTGCTGTAGATGATTTTAATAATATAACAGAATTAGCTAATTATTTGCTTTATTTACAAAGGAATAAAACAGAATATTTAAAGTAAGATTAAATGATTTTTTTCATTGAAGGATTCTTTGTCCAAGTTTTAATATACTTAATTAAACTCGGGCTTTATCTCTAGGCCTTAATCAAATTAAAGAATATTAATAACGCTTATTTAATAAAAATAAATATAAGTTTATTTCAAAAGAATGTAAATGAGGGGAAAATTTAATTGGTATTAAGAAAAAGTCGGAGGAAATATAAGAGTATATTAAATATGATTGGGGAATTCTGGAAAATAACGAAGTATAAAGGAAATAAATTTTGATAAATATTTAAAAATAAGCTTGAAAATAAGGAAAGATATAAGAAGTAAAGCATTTGATAAAGAAAACTGGAAATTGTTGATGGAAATGGGAATTAAAAATAAGGAAAAATTTAAATAAATTGTCAATCATAAATGCGGACACGTTGTTTATATTTTTATATTTATTAAACTTTCAGATATTTTGATTGGACAAAAACTTATCGCAAAACAACCTATCGCTTGATTTATAATAAATATGATATTATAGCTCGTCAAGCATATATCAACTCTTTTAATGGTACTAATGCACCTTCATACAATCCACTTTGTAATCTCTGTGAATTAGCACATAAACAACACAAAAATGGTCATCCAAGGCATATAATACGTGATATTTGGAAATATTGGAAAAGTCCGTATATTTGTATTGAAAACTGGGCAGATATTTGGTTAAAAGGGCGACACAAAGAAGTTTATGAAAAGGCAAATTGGCAATAAATTAATTTAATATATATTTGTTTAAATTTGTTTTTTAATAAACGAAATTTTTCCAAATTTATTTATTTTTTCAAAGAAAAGAAACTTTCCACTTACATAGAGAAAAATTAAAAATTAAGGGTAATTTAATGGTAAAATGACAATAAGAAGGCTGTTTATTATCTAAAATATTTATATTTGAGAAACTTCTTTTTGTTTGTTTCTTCAATTATTTCATTTATTTATGATTTTTGGGCATAAGTCAGAGTTTGTTGTCATTTTACCAAAAGAAAAATTAATTGGTCTACATTAGGGTTGATGGTTTAAAGGATTTTCGTTTCTAAGGAGTTAATATTTTGTAATATTTTTGTTGTTGTTTATTTTATTATGGGAACATCTCTGTTTTCGGTTTTAACATTTTATACAACTCGGTTCTGTTTTTACGAAAAAATTTAAGGTTGAAAACTGCCAAAAATTATAATAATAAATAATAAATTAAATTTGAGTTTAAAACAAAATTTTTATTTAGCATTTTTAAGTACAAAAACAAATTGGGTAGAATTAATTGGATTTCTACCATGATTGTCTTCAAACACATCTACATTTAAATCCAACGGTTTTGCTTGCATATAAAAGACATCTAACAGTTGAAATCCTGAAATTTTAGCAAATATTTAGTTAGAAATATTCCCTAAAATTTAATCCCCGGGAGCTCTATTTTTAACTAACTCCAAGTGGATTCCATTTCAGTTTGGATTCTGTTCAGTGGATTATATAGTGGAAGTAGATTCTATTCAGTTTAAATTTTACAGAAAAATTATTTTCATAATTCTCAAATAAATAATTCTATAATAATTTCAAAACTATCTTTTATTACGGTTTCGAAAGACAGTTTAATAAATATGGATCTCCCAATTTAGGAAACTCTATTTTAGGAAATACGGTATAAAATATTATTAGTTACTAATCAAAATACCAGCAAACATTAATGGCAATCTGATTCTTCCATATGTTCTATGACAATTATAACCAACATCATCTTGTCCAACTGGTATACCAAGAAAGAAAAGCCCTCCTGGCTTTAAAATACAACTCAATTTCTGCATTTCCCTAATATCACCAATTGGATCAATTGGGTCGCCATACCTTCCTAAACCAGAATGCTCAATACTTGAGAAACTAGCAATAAAATCAAAGCTGTTAAAATATCTTAAAGATTTTTAACGTTAGTATTGTTTAAATATTTTTAGTTAAACTGGGGTTGCACACCGTACTCGACACCATAGCTCGACCAAGTTCAGTAACAGATTTTTAACCCCGAGCTCTTAGAATGATATTTTTCAAGATTATTTCAGGATTATCCCCGACACGAATCCTAATTAAATCCAAAGTCGGCTCAGAATATCCGGCTCCGAAAGTGATAACCCCGATACCGTCGGGTGCATAACTGTCGGGGTGCAACCCTAATATACGATAAACTCACAATTCCTTTCTTTTAACAATATCAAAAGCATCAAGAAAAATAATATCTTTATGTCCAATTTTAATATATTGATAATCGATAGTAACAACTTTGCTTGCACCATTAGTTAAGCACATAGTTTCAACCCAGGGTATGATTGATCCAATTACTGCCCCTACCTTTCCGATTATGTTGTAATATTTAGTTGCGTAGTAAAGTGAAACTAAAATGAGGAGAAAAGATTATAAATACTATCCGATTGTCTCCCCGCAATTTTTTATCTCCTTTTTATCCTTTCTCGAAAAATCATAAATGGTCATTGACGCATTTTGGTCAAATAATGCCATATTTCATCACTATTTTTTGTTCTTCACAATCGGACCCGATTAGAATACGATGATTCGGGTTACCATGCCTAACTCGACTCACTTCCCGAGTTGGAAGCAATGAGGGGCCTATTCCAATATGTAACACAAACTAGTGTCAATGTTGGTCAGATAGTATAAGGAATAGAGATTTCCTTAACAATTCCCCTCCACGTTTAAGTGCCTAAAAGGCTTTGTGGTTGATTTAATTACACTAAAACAAAAAAACCACATAATCACCTCCATCAGAATATTGACTGATTTGTAGTTCTGAATTATTTCCATTCTTTATTTGATTAATCCATTTATCAATAGACTGTTGTGTCCATCTTTTTGATGCTTCAATGATTTCATCATAATTTGATTGTGCATTATTATATGAATCATTATAGTAACATTTACTCATTGTTGAATAACCATTTAATGTAAAATTATCTTTTAATAAAATTTGTGGATTGTTAGAAGGTGTAATATCAGTTTTTGCTGCAGCTAACCAATTGGTATAAATCTGAAAAATTATTTTAAATCATGGCTCCGATCCTTAATTTAAATGAAAGTATGTTACATTAAAATCACCCGCGTACTTTAGAAAATAAAAATGTATTTTAATCAAAATATGTGCTTTAGCAATTTTTTACATTAAATTAACTTCTCGATCAGATCCATATTTCTTTGTTCAATTTTTAAAATTATACCTGATTACATGTTTGGGTTTTTTTCATTCGTATTTTTGGTATAATATTATTTTCAAGTAAATCAACATCAAAGCCATTTGGTTTATAAGCATTTTCTAAAATTTCAGCTAAACTAACAAATCCTTTTGCTGTTTTAATTTTATTTATTTGAATATTTTTGTCATTTGTATTTAATTCTCCATCATTGTTTAAAATTCCAATTATCACGATCGTAAATAATGCAAATAAGAACAAACCTAGATATTAAATATGTAATATTTCAATTAGGTGTTAATAAAATCCAACGAAATCGGTAACAGAGCTGCACGTCACTGTTATAAACAGGTGCCTTATGGTATAATGATATATACCGGGAAGTGAAAAAACCAGGAAATTCCCATCCTTCAAGATATGCCACCCTACTCTGGAGATCTTTGATAAAAAAGGTAACCTAACGCATATCCTTGTATTTGATATGTTATTGTTCCTTTTGAATTGTATATATCGTGCTTTGACCTTCGACGATAATTTTTCATATTAAGATTTCCTTGTATTAAAAAATTAAAATTTATTCTCAAAGGGATATCGCCATCAATAGTAGATTCGTTCAAAGTGGGTTAAGTGGTATTGATATCACGACGGTATCGGTCGGTGGAATCCCGACTTTTATTAATCCGATACCTGGTTTTGCTGATCCAATACCGATGATGAATCACAATACCGGGTTTCAGATCCCGATACTGTGCCTGGATTTAAATCGGGATTAGAGGCCGGGATTCCGACCGATACCGGCGGTATCGGCCCATATGGTTCAAACTTAATAAAATAACTTAATAATAATAAGTTATTTAGTTTAAAGATTATTTTGAGATTTTAAACTTTCAAAAAATAAAAATAAAAAGAAGCCTCCTTAAACTATAAAAACAATTTAATCTAATATTGGTGCTACCATGAATGCCACCATGAAGAACGATTTTGAGAAAACATGTTAACAAAAGTTTTTATATAATTTTCGGAGTTTTTTTAATTAATTAAAAAATAAAACAAAGAGAAAATTGAAAATTAAGCAAAAATATAAAAATAAATAATGAGTTATTTTTAGTATTTATCTAAAGAAGTACATCAAATAATTTCTTGATTCAGATTAAGCTTTGTGATTAATTGCTTAATTTTTAGGATTTTGCCTATTTGTTGAAATTTTCGCATTTTCTCATTTTCATATTTTAAATAATTTTTATTTTTAATTCAAAGTTACTAATTTTTAAATAAGGAGAAACAAAAGAGGAGTTTAAAAGAAAAATAAGCAAAAATGAAACAACGCTTAAAAAATCTAATAAAAATAATTTCTATGAAATTAAATAAAATTATAACACAATTAATTTTATTTTTATTATTGTATTTATTTTTAAACAAATATAACAATAAAATTAGCAGCATTAATTATATAAATAACAATTGTAATTCGACTTTTGTTTTACAAAATATTCACAATATAAAAAATGATATTAAAACAAGCACGGTTAATTTGATAGATAAATTTTTTAGAGATTATCGGTATCGGGATCCCTACCGATATCCCAATACCTCTGATTCCAAACCCTCTGAACCCCAATACCTCTGAACTTTTGGGAAGCTGTTCGGGAAGATCCGTATTGGGAAATCCCAGTTAGTGTTCGCCTAATGAGTTTTTCGAGATTAGATATCGATATTATATCGTTGTCGAAAAAATATCGAAAAATATGAAAATATTTCGATCGATACTCGATACTACTTCCGAAAAATAACGCGATTCTTTCGTATCGTGCTTAACATTAATCCCAATACCACTGAATCCGATACCATTTCATGACAGGAGGCATATTCACGAATGACACTTGCACAAAAAAGAATATATATGTATAGATTGCTTGGATTTAATATAAAATGCCAGGATAAATTACAAAATGTTGATCAAAAACGTATAATAGATAGACAGGTACGAATAAATTTAGTTGAAAATTTTTTTTTCATACTTTTTCCCATATTTGTCCCATTTTGGTGTTATGGAAAATTTTGGTGTTACATAAATGTAACAAAATAGTTTAATTTTTAGATAATTAGTTATCTATCAACAGAAAGTTTTATACATAAAAAACCAAGTAATAAACAACATCTTTCACTTGTGAGTGAAAAAATCCAGTCTGCGATAAATTTACTACAAAATCCTTTAAATTGTTTTAATGCACGCATTCTTGTATGCCCTGTAAGTAATTTAAATATATAATGGCCTATAGCGGTCATATAACTATAGTGGCATTAAATCCGTTGCTATTTTGGGGTAAACATCCAATCGGGACCAACTGACATTATATTCGATATGTTATTATATCCCAGTGGCGGATTTGACTGTATTTTATAAAAAAATGTTATAATTGTTCTTAAACTATTAATTTAATAAAATTATTTAAATAGATAGATGATCCTGGCTGGGGGTTTGGATTTCTGACGCATCAAATTCGGTAAATTTAAATATCTAAATTAAATGCCGTATTTACTCAAAAAATTACCCGATCTTAGAAAACAAACTTATTATATTCTTCGTTTATATATAGATATTAGAGCCCGGACGGTACCGTACTACGGCCGTATTCTTCGGTATTTATCGGTATTCCGTATCGGTAGTACGGTACGGAATACCGACCGATAGAATTTTGGAATTTATCGGTATCGGTATTTTTCGGTAGTACGGTACGGAATACGGTACGGTACAAAATTCCGGGCTCTAATATATATATAAGACCGAGTTGGGGAAATACTATGAAATAATCGGGCAATTTATTGATTAAATACGGTATGCCAATCTCTCTTAATAAAAAACAGTATTTGTCTTGTATATGCAATGGAATCAGGACGAACTATGATAATAAATAATGAAAAAACATTATATAAATATAATGTCAAATGGAATGATTTATTTGAGCCTGCTTCAAATTGTAGTTACGCAAAACATGTACTTGATTTTTAAATAAATAGATAGCAAGTTCGGAAAAGTTAGTTTTATGTGCAGAGTTGTGAGCAGTGTTATAATCAAACTCGCATAGTTATTTATTTTTTATCGAAGTAACATTTATATCTTAAGGTTTGGCCATTCCTTCCATTAAACGAATATTTGAAACCAGGACAATCTGATAGGATATTAATTTTTCGATTTCGTCAAGAAATGGTAAATAATTATAAATTAAATCTTGGCTGTTCTATTTTCTGAATAGTTCTAATTAAAAAAATAACATTTTTTTATTTTTATCTAAAAATCTCAAAAACATTATTATCAAAATATATAAAATATCTATTATATAAAATATTATTATCTCAAAAATATTAAGAGAATTCGCGCTTTTGATTTTGCACCATTGGAAATAAAAAATCTTCTCAAATATCATTCAAATCCAACACTTTGGTTCCATGGTCAGGTATGACAAATAGTTATGAAAAAAAGTTAACTATAATTAGTTATAGTGCTACCCTAGCCCACAAAATGACAAAATTTACAAAATTTTTAAAAATATTATCCACTTTATAGATGTGTTATCAATAGGGTTGTCGGATCTGGATATCTGGATCTGAAAAGTATCAGGTTATCCGGAAGTTTTCGAATCGGATATCAGATCTGATATCCGAAAATTTACCAGGATTCAACAATAGTTCGCACATTAAAATGTAGTACATAAATTTTATTTTAAATGCTTTCTTAGTTAATCAAATATATTTGGAGAGAAAATGAAAGAACAAAAAATGCAACAAATCAAATTGTTTCGAAAATTCCATTTGAATGCGGTGTTTCTTTATTAATTACTAAAAAATTAATTGATTGTCGTAATGTAGTGGTTAACACACGACTTCCACTTTTCGGGAGTCAGGTTCGATGCCTGGTATATATAAACAACAATGCCTAAAATGCTTTGTGATTGATTTAATTAAACCAAAAATATTACCTTTAAAGTTATCTTTCTGTAAAATCTGAGAATCCAACCCTGCGTGAATATAACTAAACTTACTCTTTTCTAGGCCCTGTTGTTGGTATTCATGTTAGACGAACAGACAAGATAACTGAAGCAAAATTGCATGAACTTGAGGAATATATGGTGAGGAATATATGGTTTGAACATTTATAACTATCAATGTAGGCCCCAGACGATTAATTTCATTTTTGTCTTTTAATACAGTAGTATCCAAGAACTAACATATATTAGACTATTAATAACAGTACATATATCACAAGTTTGTTTATTTTTAGGAATGGGTTGATTTTTGGTTTAATGTTATGGAGGAGAAAAATAATCAATCTGTCCCAGTATCTTTGAATTGTACAAATCGGCGTATGCTGTTCATTGCATCAGATGTGCTTAAAGATGTTGTTAAAGAAGCAAAGGGTAAATGGGAAGATAAATATGAAATTTATCATGGAACATTCAACATACAAAGTATATCTTTTATCAAAATAAGGGTATCGTTTCCGAATATTTTGAAACAAACCTGACAGGATGAAAATTATTACTTAACTATTCCTCTTAAATAAGCTCCATCAAAATCCTTTACGGAAATCAAAAAAAAATTAGAATCGAATTCACTTTTCCTGCCGCAGGCAAAATTATTTAGAATTATGCTAAGTGGAAATTTTTTGGATCTTTTGTTAATTTTCAGCAAAAAAATTTTCCTATAGAAGCTAAGTTCGTTGTTAACAAAAGCAACTTTTTGGAGGTGTAATTATATATTTGTTAATTAAATAAAATAATCTCCCTTCTAAAAAAGGCCCACTATGGAAATATAAAAACCCCACTATAAAAAAGGCCCACTTAATTCAATCCTCTCCAGAGTGATTGAATAAAATAAATCTCTGAACGTATTTTAGAGTGTATTCGGACAATGCGTCAGTGGACGATGCGTCAGTGGACGATGCGTCAGTGGAAAATGCGTCAGTAGACAATCGGTCAATAACCGGACAATGCGTCAGTGGAAAATGCGTCAGTGATAGAAAAGGAATAAAAATCGGGTACCTGTATATATGACTGGTACGGTATCCGGTACCAGATATTAAAAGAATTGAAGTAAGCAAGTTTTTCGGTACCGTAATCATAAGACAACATCACAAATCTAGGCCTTTATATACTGTTGACTCCTATACTGTTGACTCCAATTATTTTACCTCTAGGTCTAACATTGCGGGTATGCAATAGGGGTCTAATATATGAAAGATCTTAAATCCGGTTTTTGGAGGTATACATCCAATCGGGACTGGCCTATATTGCTTTATTCCTTATAAGTCTTGTATCCCAGTGCCCCTATAACCGGAGACGACTAAAGGCCTAGATTTGTGATGTTGTCATATGATTACGGTACCGAAAAACTTGTTTACTTCAATTCTTTTAATATCTGGTACCGGATACCCCGTAGGGTACCAGTCATATATACTGGTACCCGATTTTTTTCCTTTTCTATCACTGACGCATTTTCTGCTGACGCATCGTCCACTGACGCATTGTCCGGGAGCCTTTTAGAGTAAATATGGTTCCATGAGCAAGAATTTATATTAACATTTCCTTTATATTATTTTAATTAATTAGACGATTCATGGGATGCTTTGGCTGAGTTATTAGCAGTATCTCATATTCTAGCTAAATGCCAATTTTTAGTGTGTACATTCAGTAGTAATGTAAGTATAATTTTAAATTCTGTTGATTATTGAATTCGCCTTAATTTCTCTCAATATTAGTTCTGTATTAAATTATAATTAATCGAGCCGTTTACTGGGCTGGACTAATTATATATATTTAACCTTACTCTTTGAAGGACTTCAGAAAGTCGAAGTCGAACAATTTAAGAATAGAGAAAGTTAATTTTATTTAATTTAAAAGCTTAACAAATAAAATTGTTAGTTAAAGTTGAGAAAGTGTATATTATTGAATGACTGAATAATGTGTATAGGAATTATTAATCTTTATATGGCCATTCAAGTTCTTCCGATAAGCATCTTTCTCATCGTCAATACCATCGCTTCTTTCTCTTAATTGTTGGTTTGCGGCTCTTCTCCTCGATTATGTTTTCTTCCGGTGATGGGCATATTCTTTCCTGTATGTCTTGGACAGGCACCTGAATAATCTTTGTATTGAGATCCACAACACTCCCCATTTTTAGAATTTGATCTTTTCGGGTTATTCGCCTTATTATTTTCTTGTTTTTCCACTCCCATATTTTGAGTATACAGTATACTATATTTACTATGACCACAATTCTTTCTAAGTACTCCCAATAGTCTATAGTAACCAAAAGCCCAGTCAGTGACCAGTTATTCTGCTGAGGGTTAATCCAAGCACCTTGATGCTCTATAGGTCTATCGTCAATTCCTTTATGCCCTAAACTGGCATGCATTAGTTGTAAGATATCTAGTTGGTTTTCTGATAGATTATTAAGTCCATCCTTTATGAAAATGTGGATAGCTAAATTAGGTACTCTGTATATCTTTTTATTTGATATCTTTTCCTCTAGTATCTCCTTTGCTTTAATTTCTGATATGTCTCCCGTCCATTGATCCATCTTTAAGATTTTTTCTTCAATCTTAGTGGTAATGTATCTAAATTTATCGCAAGAGCCTTTATTACTAATTGTTTTTACTATCAAATTTTGTGGGTCTATAAATCCTTTGATTACTCTACTTTTTAAACTAATATTAACTGGTATATCTGTGAAGCATGTACCATCTAATGAGGGTGTGATGGAGTAATTTACGGGTGTACATTCCCAAAATTCTATTATATCCTTATCAATCCAGTTTGCCTCTAAATAATCATTGTTCAGTTTTTCTCTAATGAATTTGGTTGCGTCTAGGTGCGATAGCCATTTTGTGTATTTATTACCGTCTATTGTTTCACAAAGTATATTTATAATATTCTCTAATGCTATTCTATTTTGTTTATCTTGAAAGACTGCTTCTGCTTGTAATCTCGACAAAAGTTCACTTAATTTTACGCTCGGGTCTCTATTTAAATATCTTTTTACTCTATTCTTCATTTTCTGATCTCTAATTTTTTGAAAGTCATTTTCCCTTATGGCAAATCCTGTATTACTTATTCTTAGTTTTTCTCCACATGTTTCTATTTTTTCGGCAGTCTCTTCGAAGATTAATGACCTTTGCATGTCTGTAGAATACCAAATTCCATTCGAGTAATTTCCCGAAAAATGTCCTACTTTCTGAAATTTGCACATTCTTTTATCGAATATTTCACTAATATCATTATTTTTCTCCCATATTATTGACGCTCCGTCTTTTAAAGTACATTCTTCTTCTTGGAACTCGCAGTGCTTCACTTCCTCTGTAGGCGAGTCTAATGTATTTTTACCAGGTTGGCCGATAAGTAGACTCTGTGTGATGAAACAGTTAAATACCGTTGATTTTTGCCATCCTATCTTCCACCAAGAATATTCTAAATCTAATCTATTTCCTGTGTGCCATTCTTTATCATTACCTTTAGTTAATTCCCCATATTCGCATTTCTTAAAATTTATCCAGTTTTTACATTCTTCTGGGGTTATTTTAATCATTTTTTGTTCTGGTGCTTTCTGGTGTGAATATCCTAAAAAATCAGTTCTATAGTCTATTGATTGCTTTATTGCGATGCATTTCATCCCCGGAAAGCTGAAAGCTAGGGTATTTGGTCTGAATATATCCATATTACCACTTTCTACGTTTTTATTAAGCAACTTTATAACTTGTTTACATTCTGTATTATCGATCTTAAACTTAATCATGTTACTCTTTTTCAAGTGGTGGCAAATCATTGGTCTTATTCCTACTGTACTGTTTATTAATGTCATAAGATTTATTAGAACGATTAATCCTAAAGTACTTCCTAATTTGTATGTTTTCCCTTTATTTATCCAAGCTTTATTTTTCTTACTTTTATTTTGGTTCGTTTCTGCTTTTTTGTTTTCTTCCTTTTCTTCATCGCTCTCTTTTAACAGTTCTTCTTCTGCTTTCTCTAAATCAATTTTTTCAATAGTTTCTTCATTTTCCTCCTTCTTTAATATATCTTCTTCTTTCTGCAAATCTAGCTCATTCAGCTTTTCACAAATTTCAACTTTATTACTATTATTACCTATTAATTCAAAAAATATATCTTTATTAAACCCCTGCTCTATTCTGTCATTTGCTTTTTTAAATTCTTCTTTGATTATTTCAAAATTTTCCTGTTTAACACTTCTTGCCGAATTTTGTCTAGTATCAAAGGGATTCTCTATTATGATCGGGTATTTATCTGTATTTTTATATTTTAACCAGTTCTCTTCTGTATTACAAATACTATATTTATGGAAGTCTATATCAACAATAAATTTGAAAAATCCTACAAATAATCGTGCTGTGCCGTATTCCGTGCTTTCAAACTTTTCTCCTATATTTGCATACGATTTCCCAATTTTTCATAATGTATTTCACCCTCACTTCCTTCACTCTCTATTATTTTCCAAATATTTGGCAGCGCTGGCTTATTTAAACTTTGCAGATAAAAAGTGACCATTATTAAAAGTGTGTATGCGGCGAATCTTCCATTTTTTGAATCAATTACTTTATTTATTTCGGCCCATCCTTTAATATTTAACCATATGTATTTCAGTTTAGGTTCTATATCGATTAACATTCTTATATGAAGGCTATTTATTACTCCTGTTTCGTTCTCTACTGATATCTGTATTGTTATCTTATCACTTCCTTTCTCTATATTCATCTCCAGCAAAGGATTTTCGCTTTTAGTATAATGATTTCTTTATGGACTTTATCGGGACCGTATTTATTCTTTAATTCTCTTCCTATTTTTTGTAATAATATTCCTATATTTTTTATTTCAGACCCAAATACTGCTATGTCTATGTCGGATTCTGCTGTGCATAAATTACTTAATGTGCTGCCAAACAATTGTATTTTTATTTCTAGTTTCTCTACAAGTAACTTTTTTATTTCGTAATATTCCTTTTCTAATATTATTTGCCAATTTTCATTTAACATTTCTTTTGCATTTTTCTCTAATACTTTATTTAAATTACTCTCTTTATCCGTTATTTTTATTTCTTCCAAAAAGCTTTCGGGTAAGCTATATTTTTCTTTAATTTGATAATTTTCTTCCAAACCTTTTGACGAATAGCTGGTGCTCTGACTGTATTCTGAATCTTCTTCTAAACTTCTTTTACTTGTGCTCTCTTTATTAAATTCTCTATTTTTCCATTCTTTATTCTTTTCTCTTTTTTCTTTCCAATAATCTTCCTTTTCATTCCAAGAATCTCTATTATTTGTGTGTTTGTTGTATCTATATCCATAATCTTCTTTATATTTATTATCCCATTTTGATGATTTTTGATAATTAAAACTTTCCTTATCTCTATTATACCAATTTGGCCATTTAATATTTTTAAATTCTTCTCTTTTATTCCAATGAGACCTATTATTTAAAGAATCTTCTCTATATTTATTAGTGTTTACAACTGACCTCTCTCTTTTTCGTGACGGTCCGTAATTATATTCTCTTTCATTTATTTTTTCTTTTCTTCCATATGATTGAACTCCAACATAAAAACTTTCACTGGAATTTCTTCTTTTTCTTGGCAATTCGCCAAAGTTTTGTTCTCGTCTTGCTCTATTACCTGCTTCAAAGTCAATTCCGTGATGAGCTATTTCTCTAATAATCTCAGGCCAATCTTCATTTTTATCTTCTAATAATGTAATATTTCTATTATTTCCAACTATATTTAGAATATATCTTGAATTGGGGTTCTTTAAAATCCAAAATACATCTATATTAGTCAATGCTGCTATTTGTCTTAACTTCTTTATCAGCTCCATTAATCCTTCTTCATATTCTTTATTCAATACAATTACTGTTTTTACTTCGTTCTTTATTTGAATTTCTTTCCCTATTAAACTCGCACTCCACACTGGTGGTTCAAAAACAGTGGCAGGTATTTTCTTTGCAACCAGGAATGCCCGAAGTTTTGATGGAATGTAATTAGTAATGAAAAGGCTTGGGTTGCGAATTTCGATTTTTTGTTGTTGGTACATCTTAAAATTATAATGATTTTATTTTATTGTTTAATTTAAATTAGATTTTATATTTATTTATTTTATACTTAATTATTATTTTTAATCAATTAAAAGAAGAATTTTAAATAAAATAATTTTGTTATTATTCCATCTTTTCCCTATTTTAATCTTCCTCTATTTCTAATGGATATAGTATTTTAGTAGGTCTTTCAAATATTTTTTGTCCAATCTTTATTTTGACTGTTCTATCACTAATAATCTCTTTAATTAATCCGATTTGCCATAATGACCTGGGGCAATCCGAGTCATCATTTACTAATACAACTTGGCCTACTTTTGGAAGTTTTCCTATATTCTTTCTATTAGTTTCATATTTTTCTCTCAATGCTGTTAAATAACTTTCTTTCCAATTTTTCCAAAAAATATGGGTTTTAAAGATTGATTTTTTATAAGTAGACAATAATTTATCTCTATTTTTAGTTGTTGGAGTTGGTATAAAAAATTCTTCATCTTTATTTAATTCTTCTATATCATTAGTAGAAAATTGTATTTGATAAGGTTTATCTCCGGATGGGTCTAATATGTCTATAGGTCTTAGAGGTTCTACTATTTCAGCTGATGAAATGTATGTTAAAGGTCTCTCGTTTATTATTCTCTCTATTTCTACTAAAAGGGTCATTAATTCCTCTAATGTGCAGGTATTTTTTCTAACCACTCTTTTCAAGTGAAATTTAATGGATTGTATTAACCTTTCAAAACTTCCTCCTCTCCATGGACTGAGAGGTGTATTAAATTTCCACTCTATTTCTTTATTTCTTGCAAATTTTTGAATTTGCTTATCATTAAATATTTTTAGCCATATTTTCTTTTGTTCTAATTCTTCGGAACCGATCTGCTTTATTACTTTATTTGCCAAAACAAAGGTTTTTCCATTGTCTGACACAATTAATCTAGGAGTTCTTCTTCTTCTTATAAATCTTCTAAAAGCCAAAAGAAATTTTTCTGAAGTGCAATCTGTTACAATTTCAATATGTATGCCTCTAGACAATAAACAAGTAAATATAGCACCCCAAACTTTATTACAGTCTTTACTTTTTATTACAATAGGTCCAAAATAGTCTAATCCTACGTTCATAAACGCACTCTCTCCTTTAACTCTAAAAATTGGTAAATCTGGTGCTTTAGGGTAATCATACTTTTTACACGTATATCTTGCACAAATACCACATTTTGTCTTTGGATCGTGAAATACTATATTTCTTATTAATTTTCGAGACTTCGGTATCCAAAATCTTTTCCTTAAAAGACAGTTGATTATTTCTACTCCTCCATGCAGTGAAGCTGAATGTGACTCTAAAATTAAGAGCGGAACTATAGTTGCTTTTCTATTCAAAAATATCGGGCACATTGAGTCTAGGTTGAGTCCACTTTTTCTTATTCTTCCTTTCGCTCTCCACAGTTTTTTCTCGTCTTTGTAAAGATCTAATTGTTTAATTTCTGTATCTGTAGGTGGGAATATTTCTTGCATTTTTCTAAAAATTATTTTTTCGGCTCGTTTTAGTTCTTTTACACTTATTGGTCCTTTATTTTTTCTTTTCCATCTTAATATATAACTCAATATTGATTTTACTTTATTCCAATTTGAAGATCTTTCTATTATTTGAAGGATTTCATCTTTTTCATTTTCAGTTTTTATTTCATTAATATTTAGACACGCTATTGTTTGTACCTTTGGCTCTTTTTGGATTGTTTTTGGGTCGTACTTTATTAAAGATTCGGGCCAATATTTTTCCGGTTTTGCTAAAAATTTTGGTCCTGACCACCATAATTCACTATGTTCTAATTCTTTAATTGAGGCTCCCCTAGAGGCTATATCCGCCGGGTTATTCTTTCCTTCGATATGGCTTACTAAGTATTGTTTTATTTTCTTTACTCTATTGGCCGTGAACACATCTAGTCTATTTCTGGAATGTAAAAAATCTATTACGTCCTTAGCATCTGTCCAAATCTGTATTTTGTCTATTTTTATTTCTTTTTCCAATTCTTTCTTTACAAACTCGCTATACTTAGCACACAACATTGTCGCATGCAATTCAAGGTTAGGGATAGTTCTTCTTTTTATTGGCAGTGTTGATGGAATTATTAAGCTTTTACCAAAAATAATTTTAACAATTATTTCATTTTTTGTAATTATTCTAATATAAATTGCTGCCCCAAATGCTATTTGAGATGCGTCCGAGAACGCGTGTATTTCGTATTTCTCTATATTTTTCTTTATAAAATTATGTAATGGTCGCTTAATTGCTATGCTTTGATTATTCCATTCCTTAATAATACTAAACCATTTTTCTCTCTCTTTATTTGACAATAATTTATCCCATCCAACTTTTCTATTTTTATCGATTTCTTGCCGAAATCTTTTAGCTTCTATTAGAATTGGTGAACATAAACCCATAGGATCGAAAACCTTCGATGATTGTGACAATAATTTTCTTTTTGTTAATTTTTCCTCTAGTTCAATTTTAGGAAATTTGATGTATATTTCATCAATTTTAACATTCCATTCTAAACCTAAAAATTTTACTTTATCTTTAACAATTCTTTCTTCAACTGGCAGTTTATTTATTTGCTCTGAATTTGAAATGAACTCTCTTATTGGCATGCTTGCTTTTTCAAAAATTAATTTAGTTTGTTGACAAATATCTGGTATTTCCTTCTCTTCTTCTACCCCTATTATTATATTATCTACATAAATATTTCTTTCAATTTCTCTTGCTAATTCTGTCTTATCTTTCTTCAAATGCATTTCAATTGCTAAAGCTAGATGGGCAGGTGAACATATTATTCCAAACGTTACTCTTTTAAATCTAAACTCAATTACTGGAGAGTCTTCTTCTAATGGTTCGGCCATCCAAAGAAAACGTGTTACATCTCTATCAACTGGGTCTAGGTTGATCTGTAAAAATGCCTTAGCTATATCGCATCCGATTAAATATTTTTGTAGCCTGGCTCTCATCTGTATACCTGTTAAGTCATTAAATAAATTCGGGCCTTTCTCTAAACATTCATTTAAAGAGGGTGCGTTTCCAGTTTTTGCAGCTCCATTGAAGACTTCTCTAATTTTTGTATGTTCTTTATCTTCTTTAAAAACAGCGTGATGAGGTAGATAGTGTGTTCGATTTTCTGTATTTTCCTTTATTGGTATTCTTTCTATAAGTCCCATTTTTTCATGTTCTTTAAATATTAAGTCTATTTGTTTTAAAATATGTGGTTTTTCTCTTAAATTTGCTACCATACTCTTTAATTGTGCATACGCCATTCGTTTATTTGTGGGCAATTTTTCTGCTAAACTATTCCATAAAAGTGCTGTTTGATATCTCTCCCCATCGTATGATATTAAATTTTCCATTTGCTTTTTAATCTCTTCCTCGCTTTTCTCTATTGCGTCACTTAATCCCATGAATTGTAAACTTTCTTGCTTTTTTACTAAATCTTCCCATTTATATGATTCTTGAGCGTTTTGCAATTCTAAAGTGCCTATACTGTTTTCTTCTGAATATCCACAAATTTCATCTTTATTTCCTTTATTTTGTATTTTACCTTCTCCGTTAAGGATATTACCTATTTTAGAACTAGACAACCAAAATCCGGAAGGTAATTGCTTTTTAGTCGAAATTATGAATTTGTTATAGTGATCATTCCCTATAAGTAATCTTGGCTTTATCATCTGTAATTCTGTTAAAAGTTTATTTCTATATAATTGTTCATCAGGTATAGACTCTATTGAAATGTATGGCATTTTATTTAATACGGTAGGTAGTGTACGTGCTTCTATTAATTTGTTAAAATTTCCTTTCTTTATTCCAAACTCTACTATTGGTTTTTCAAAACTTCCCATTTTTGTTTTCCCTATTCCCTCTATTTGAAACTTTTTTATCTCCTTATTATACAGCTGTAATTCTTTGACTAGCTCTTCTTCAATGTAACTTTTTTGGCTTCCATCGTCTAGTAACGCGTACTCTTTTGTTATTTTTTCTTTATTTAGTGGATTATATAATTTTACTGGAATTACTTTAAGAAGGGACATTTTACTTTCTGGATTTAACAAACACGAGTTTACTAAATTATTCTCTATTGTGTATTCTTTATTTTTACTAACTCTACAATTAGTTTGAATTTCATTCCCTAAGTTTGAAAATTCTGTATCTCTCTTTTCGTCTACAGTATTTATTTTTTCAAGACTTAAATTTGATTTTTCCTTTGTATTTCCGTACTTTTTGCGACAGAGAGCTGAATGATGAGCCTTTCTACAAAACACACAAGACCTTCTTCTTTTACATTGTGAGGCTAAATGTCCTCTTAATAAGCAATAAAAACACAATTCTCTTTTAAGACAAACATTCCTTCTCTCTTCTGCGCTTTTATATTTTAAGCATTCTACTTCCGTGTGGTTTTTTGTGCAGAAGTCGCAAACTACTTTTCTCTCTCTCGATCTACTTTTGCTGTCTGAACTGCTGTTATTTCTCTCAGGAAACGGAGAGTCTCTTCTTTTTCTAAATCGATTTTCTCTTTTATCTTCTTCACTAGAGGGGCTATTTGATCTAGATTTGTTTTTGAAACTTTCTCTATTTGTATTAGCAGGTCTAAATTGATTAAAATTTCGATTTTGTTTATTACCGTACCAGTTGCTATTATTTCCCATATTTTTGTTTGTAGTGGTTAGACTTAATATTCTTTCCCCTTTTTGTTTTCTCACTGAATATTGAACTTCTTTAACCGTTCTAACATGCGTCAAAGCCTTTTTAAATGCTGCTCTAAACTTTTCTGTAGACCAGTCCTCCTCTTCTTCTATTGTTTTAATTGCGAAATATTTATCCAAGACTTCCGGGCTTAATTTACTTTCAAGGGCCATGTAATAAGGCGTATCATCTGTATTTTGTTTTAAAGAATTTAAAAGTCTGCAAATTTTCTCTATTTTTAAGTATAGTCTTTCATCTTCTTCAAAGCCTTCTGATATTGGTAAATTCATTATTTCCTGATTTAAAGACCTTATTAACTTTTTATTATCTCCAAATTTCTCTAATATTAAATCAATGGCATCATAATATCCATCTCTTGTTACTGGTATTCCTTCTATTAATTCCTTCGCACTCCCCTCTAAACCGGCTTGTAAAAAGTTAAATTTCTCTATTTCCGACAAATTTCTCTCATCATGTACTAATACTTTAAAATTTTCCCAGAAAGAAAACCAATTTTCTATATCTCCGTCGAATTTATGTATTTGTATTTGCGGTAGTTTAGCTCTAATTGATGTGCCAACATGATT
The DNA here is from genome assembly GCA_000172435.1 of Meloidogyne hapla. Lineage (NCBI taxonomy): Eukaryota > Metazoa > Nematoda > Chromadorea > Rhabditida > Meloidogynidae > Meloidogyne > Meloidogyne hapla. The sequence continues at coordinate 9,521 of ABLG01001105.1, read as the reverse complement.
AGAAGATCTAACGGAACCATCTTCTGGGTCGATATCTAATCTTTCCTCTATATTACTTCTTAAAGTTTCCCATTCATACCTTACTTTCCTCACTTCTTTTAGTATGCTTGATAGGTCTAATTCTTCTAAAAATATCGAAAATTTTTTTTTTCTTCTAAAAAAAAAAAATATATTAGGGGTGGCGCCAAGTTTCTTTGGGATTTCTTTATTCTTTAATTCTCTTAACCTATCTACTAGTTCCAAAATAATCCTTTCATATGTTAAAACGGGTCTATTTTCCATATTAATTTATATTTTTTGTTTATTTTATTAATATATATTTTTTCAGATATTTAATTTTATTTTAATTAAATTGGCACCTTTCGCTCCTTCTTAACAGCTTCTTTATTTGACTGGTATGTTGTACAACAATTGAACGGCGAATTTCTTCTGCAGGTTCTGCTCGCCACGTGTTGATTATTGAATTCGCCTTAATTTCTCTCAATATTAGTTCTGTATTAAATTATAATTAATCGAGCCGTTTACTGGGCTGGACTAATTATATATATTTAACCTTACTCTTTGAAGGACTTCAGAAAGTCGAAGTCGAACAATTTTTAATTTTATTTAATTTAAAAGCTTAACAAATAAAATTGTTAGTTAAAGTTGAGAAAGTGTATATTATTGAATGACTGAATAATGTGTATAGGAATTATTAATCTTTATATGGCCATTCAAGTTCTTCCGATAAGCATCTTTCTCATCGTCAATACCATCGCTTCTTTCTCTTAATTGTTGGTTTGCGGCTCTTCTCCTCGATTATGTTTTCTTCCGGTGATGGGCATATTCTTTCCTGTATGTCTTGGACAGGCACCTGAATAATTTTTGTATTGAGATCCACAACAAATTCTAATTTTCTACAGAATACTATGTAAAATATATACATATTATATTTATAAGATTTGATCATTTTATTTAAACATTTTTTGTTCAAATTTTAAAATTATTCCAATTAATTAACAGTTATGTCGAGTAAGTTTTGAGCTTATGCAATCAATTCAAGGTGATGCAAGTGATAATGCACATTCACTTGACTATTTTTTTTCAGAAATTTGGTTTGGTAAGCTACTTTTTAGATATATTGTTGATGAAAATGTACCCTACCCTACTTTCTCGATTAATTACCATGTGTTTCAATTAGGGTTGTTCAATTAGGGGGGGGGGGCAATTAATCGAAAAATATGGTATATCTAAACCTAATAATTTAGACAATGAAATGGAATCGACTGCAGAATATAAACCTATTCAAGGTATTAGAAAAATAATTGAACAAATTAATACATATTGGAGCCGAAAATTAGAAAGTAGAAAATAATAATCCGGATTATTGTTGAGCCCCGACCCTCAACCTAGAACTATTCGGGGAAAGGAGATGCCGGGGAATTAACTTCGGGGACGGAAATTATGTCGTTGACGGTGAATCTCAGTTTTATTTACAAAAATATTATTTATTCCAAATCTTCTTCATATAAGATGTCAGCGTTTGAAGGCGGGAGTTTGATATTGTCCATATCAATATGTAATCTTTAGGATTTTTTAATTGATAGATTTACTGATTAGGATGATTTAATATGCATATTAATTTTGTTTTTATTTAGAATATCCTTATAGTCCAATTGAACTGTGGGCAGAAAAGGGAGACATTATTGGTAAGTTATAAGTAAATTCCTTGACATACTTATTAAAAAATTTTTTTGAATTAAATTAGAAATTTTAATGAATTACAATATTTCTATTTTTAAAGCTGTTAGAAGTCCAATTACGCAGAATGGATTTATTCGCGGAAAGAATCTTCGTTTAAATAGTGAAGGACGTTTTCCCATGTATTTACTTAAAGAATATTTAAAATTTGAAAATTCTTCAACATTTATTAATTTAAATATTCCTATATGAGAAAATGAAAAATATTCGAAAATAACATTTGTAACAATATATTTTATGTTAATAAAAGATTGAAGGGAAGCGTTTGAAGGCAGGAGTTTGATATTGTCCATATCAATATGTAATCTTTAGGATTTTTTAATTGATAGATTTACTGATTAGGATTTACTGATAGATTTACTGAATCAGTAAATCTAATTGATAGATTTACTGATTACCTATATTTCATAAGTATAAGAATAAAAAAATTAAAATATTTATTTATTCAAAAAATGAAAATGACAGCATTGTGGAGATCCACTTATAATGTTGACAGGTAATTGTGAATAAATAATGAATTATTAAAAATAAAAATATTTGTGTAATATACTAAAATATAAGATAATTAATTGTATCAGGTGTCTTTCTTTTAGTAGCTACTACTTGAAACATATAAATAATCAGTGGGAAATAAAATTGCTAAAAAATGGCTAAAAAATTAAATAATTTGAATAAACTAAATTAATAAGTGAAAAAATATTGAATAAATTCTTAAGTATCTTAAGCGTCATAAGTGTGATGGTCTTAATATCGAAATTTTGCTATTTTGAATTAGTATTTATCTAAGCTCTAATTATTATTTAATGGAGACAATTATATAAACAAATATTAGTCACAATATTATCTTACAATTAGTCTCAATCTTATTCACAAGCTTCTATACATTAATATTTATCTAAAAAGCATTAACATATATGGGATGTAACTTACATATAATTCTAGAACTAAAATTTACATAAAGATATTTATATAGTACAACGAAAATTAGTCAGATAATAGACAATGATTCTGAATCTATTCAAGTAAATATTTTTTAATTTTTTTCCATTTTCTCCTCGTCTTTTTTCTTTACTTTATGTATATTTCTTTTTTCATTATGTTCCTCAATTAAAGGTCTTTTTCGATATTCCTTAAATTCTTTCTTTTGATAAAATTTTGCGTTGATTGGAATTTTAACAAATAAATCCTTTGATAATTCTAATTTCTCAAATTTAATATCACTTAACCTTGGGAGGAGATCGTTATTGTTTTCTTCTTTACTTTTTTCGTGTATTTGATTTTTTCTGACGTTGCTTGTTAGATACCATTTTCTTTGCTCAACTTAATTAAAAATTATTAATTTGTAATTATTAAATTTAGGCTCTCATCAGCTCAATTGAACTAGAAAATATTACAGAACAGCGGCTGTCGGAGCTAGCTTCAAAGCTGCTCGCGAGAATAATCACTGTACTTTTAATATGATATTAGCTTAAAACCATACCCTGAATTTTCTTCCATTTTTTATTTGTTTCATCTTTACATTCAATAATTTCAATTTTCGGGCAATTAATTGTATTTCCTTCTTTAAGCAAAGAATTAAGTCTATAAATAAAATATGTTGCTTAATTAATTCTTATTCGGTTTGATATCTAATAAAATCCAATCACTTACACTTCACTTATATTAATTTTGCTTATATGAATTCCATTCAAATTAGAAATTCCTCTATTGAAATTATGGAAAAATAGATTAATTGCTGGTATTAAAAGCAAAATATCTCCTTCCTCACTCTTTTTATAATTTTCTTTTTTAAAGTTTATACCAACAAGCCAAAATGTCAGATGTTGTTTATTACTTAATTAAAACTATTTATTAAGGCAAAATATGGGATAGTGATCCTACTATTTAATGAAACCCTCGGTTTATTGAACTTTTTCTTCGGTCCCTTCGGTTACGTCATATCGAGATTTGACTGTATTTGGTCTGAATTTCTTACGAAACTTACAAAAATTTTACATAAAACGTATAATTTGTTACGAGTGTGCTATTTACGGAAATCCTTGATATTTTTAAATATTGGAATTAAGCCAGATCAAAAGTTTATTATCCTTTTTTGATTAAATAGGTATTTTTTATGAAAAGAATAACATACTCTTTATCAGTGCATTTGCTTTCAAAATCTGTTAAAGCATGATATTCTAATAAATAATTTTTAATATGTACTGTATCATTCCCTTCAATTTCCATTTTTAATAGAGCATTCTTCGCCCAATTAATTAGAGCCACCCGAACTTTTGTTTTTAAAGATTCACATTCTTTACCTCCATCTTTAATTTCTTCAGTACAAACAATCATAAGAAAATGCTCATATTCTTTTTCATATTTTAATTCTTTAAATATTTCTTTATAAAAATTTTCTTTTAATGGTAAATTTGTTTTTTCAAATTGTTCAAAAGCTTAAATTTAATTAATATTTAATTAAATTCTTTTATTAATTACTTTTATTCATTTCTTTAACAATTATATGCCTTGTAAATTCATTATGTTAAAAGAAGTATTTTGTTCGGGGAATATTGGAGAAATTATTGGCATATGTTCATTTCTTATATTTAATAAATTCCATGATTTGATAAAATCGTTGTTAGAAAATAAAGGTAAATCGGTTGCCAATGTTAATTGTTCAATCAAAATAGGCATAGGCCATTCCCTAGAAATAATTTTAATATTTCTTTTTAAATATTAAAAATTGTAAATCTTCTTATTTAAATATTTTACAATTCCTTAATTATTTCCTAAACTTACCATAAACTTTAAATTTGAAAAAAACGTTGTAAAAGAAAAGTAAGACTTTCACTTTGGTATAGTAAAAATATTTTTGCAGTCATTAATATCAATGATGTTCCACTCAAATATCCAAATATATTTGAATAAATATGTTTTTCTAAATTTTTATTAAATTTATTTAACTTAAATTGTTCTTTTAAAAAGACGAAAATTTGAACTAATAAATTATTAGATTATTTTAAATATTTTTTTTAATTGAATATAAATTCAAACTTTTTGCCCAATATTTAACAATGCGTAATAAATCAGAAAATAATTGCCATCTGCTCGATTCGATCAAATAAAATTTTGTACGATAAGCAATTCTATAACCTTAAAATAATAATTTTATTAAAAATTTATTTAAAAAAATTAAAATTTCACCCGTTAAAATTAAAATACTTTCTTTATATAATTTATTTTCTGTTTTGATCATTGTGGAAATCTTTTCTTCAATAAATTTCAAATTTCTTTTAATATTTTCAATATTATCGTGATTTGTTAAATCTAAATCTTTTTCAATTTTTAAATCAGGAATATTTGCAATCATAACATCAATTTCAACTCCTTTAATTTCAAATGCTAAAAGGGGAAGTCGCGCATTGATTAAATTGATATTTGCTTCATTCTCCTTTTTAATTAATTTAATTTTAAAATAAATTTTTTAATAATTTAAAATAAGATCCCAGAAGTGTCGGGGTATTCGGAGAGACGGTCCTCGATTCAATTCCACAAAATACCCATCCTCGTACTTTTTTCTGCTGTTTTTTCTAGTCTGGATTTCTAATAATAGAAATTTTTGTTATCTATGCCCTACGATTTTCTAGTCGAGTAGATCAGGACAGCCATTTCTCCTAATTGTTTGGTAAAGTAAAATTTTATCTAAACCTACTTACATTTAATTCCAACTCATTAATAGTCTCTTCACTAACAATTTCTTTTTTCATGTTTGAGTACAAAGATAGTTGATTTTCCCCAAAAATTAAATCGTGTTCACTGCAAGGTCTCGTTTCAAAATAATTTTTATTAAAACATTTATTGCAAAATTGGCTTTTTCTCTCTTCTCCGTAAATTTCAGGTAAAAGAAAAATTATATCCAAATCAGAATTATCTGTTGCTGTATTGAGTAATTCAGAACCACCCAAAATCATCGAATATCCTTTATATTTTTAAATTTTATTTTTCAAAATTTAAATTTAATTAATTTACCTCCATATTCTTTTTCTATATTTTTATAGAAATTTCTTAACCAATTTTCAATTCGCCCTTTTAGCCAAATAATTATTTTTTCTTTTAATTCTTTTTTCTCCTTATTTTCTTTATTTATTTCTTTTAAATAATTTTTTAGCTATAAATTAATTTTAAATTATTTTTGTTTTTTTAGTATAATTACTTACAATATTATCATTAAAATTATTTATCTGATAAATTTCTTGACTTTTCTCATATAATTTTGAAGAAATAATATTTTCAATATTTCTTTTATTTATTTCAGCATCTCTATGTTTTATTTCTTTAATATATTTATTTATATTTTCATCTTAAAAAATAATATTAATTTATAAAATCGGTATGATAATTCTGACTGACAATAAATTCACAATTTTAGTAAAGAGTTTAGCAAAAGTTAAGCCACCGGGCAGGATTCGAACCTACGACCTACTATCAGTGCTTGCTAGGCTTTCACTCAGACATTTGAGTGAACTCAGACCAGCTGAGCTACGGGGACGACAACTTTTGCTTTTCTTTCATTTTCAAGTATAACATATTTTCGATATGAACATTCTTTGTATATAATTAAATTTACCTAATCTTTGTTGATCCAACATAATTTTTAATGATTTAACATTTAAAATAAACTTTTCTACAAATTTTAAATTTTTTTCTCTTTTCAAAGCTATAGAAGTTATTTTCTCTTTATTTTCTTCTTCTTCAATACCACCCAAAATATTTGCCAATTTTTCAAAAAAATCAAATTTAATAATTCCATTTTCTGTTACAAAATCAAAAAATGAATTAAAATTTTCTTTAGGAATTTGTATAAATTCTTCTGATATTATTTTGACTTTTTTTGCAATAATTAAAGAAAATGAGTGAAAATGGAGAGATACAATCTTTTTATTCTCAAAAACATTAATTATATTGTTCTTTTTAAATTTTTCCTTGACTTCTCTGAAATTAATAATTTTTAAAAATTTAAATAAATTAAAAATAATCTTTTTTAATTTTTCTAAAATTAAATAAAAAGGCGGAATATTGAATATGTGTAATAGACGGGAACAGGCGGATTTAATATAAATTTAGGTTCCGATATTTTAAGCAGGTGACCTAAAATAATAATTTCTTTACTCTGAAGAAAGCTTATTGAGAAAGCAAGAAGTAAAGAAACTATATATATTTTTTATTATAATTTTTTGTTTAAATGTAAAATCTCAGAAAACAAAAAATATTTTTACCTTAAAAACCCTTCTTGTTTTGAAATAAAAAATGGTAAATTTTCTAACGAACAAAAAATTTCATATAATATATTTAATAATAAATTTGATCTATTTCTTTCAATTTCTGGAAAATCTTCCGTAAACAATTTACTCAATTCTTCTTTCTCAAATAATATCCACTCTTTTCTAATTTCTCCTAATATTTTCTCTTTTTCATCTTTTTCCGATTTTGTCATAAATTTATTTGCCAAAATAATTATTTGCGAAGCTGTCAATTTGTCCCAAATTAATTTTTTAAATAAAACAATATTTAATAATATTTTTATATTTTCTTTATTTTCTTCTTTTAAATAATAAATATATAATTCTTCTAAACATTCTGTAGTGTACGTGTTTCACTACAAGAACAATTAGAAAAATATAATTTTATATTTTTATTTAAAGGAGAAAGATTTATTTATAATTTAAAATTAAAGCACAAAGAAAAATTATTAAGCAAAGTTAAAGTGAATAATAAGAAAAGGATAAGCGAATGCGCCTAAAAGTAAAGGCAAGCTAAGGAATGTTAGTGGGATAAGATCTTTTACAATTATTAAAACTTATAAAATTGTTTGGGAAATTAAATTGTTAGTTTTTAGAGGAGTCGGTGATTGCTGTCAACGACATTCCGGGGGGCCAAGTATGCTTAATTTTTATCAAAAACAATATTCTTTAAATTGGCAGTTTTCTTCTAGTTCCCAAATCCTTCGTATCCCTTTTCAGTATTGCATTGCCAGCTTTTCGGGTCATTTTTGGTTTTCCAGTTGTTATGGTCGTTGTAAGGCTCGTAACGATTAGAATATGAATGATGTTTTTGTTGTTTATTATTAGAAGAAGAAATTTCTAAGGCGTTTCGCGTTTTAATAATAGCGACCTCTGCTTTTCGCGTAAGGCTAGCATTTCTTTTGTATTGTTCATGCAGCATAAGTGCCTGTTTTGTGACCTCCGCACCAAGCTTCAACAACCCTTCTACCTTCTCTATTTCATTATACGATAATCCCATGTGGTCAAGTTTAAATCCGCGCCCTTCATACTCACTGGAATCATTTTTAATAATTTCCGTTGTTTTAGTTGGATGCGTAATTTTGCCGGTTTCGGGATCAACATTTCCCGCTTCTTTTTGGCTATTTACCGCTGCGAGTTGTAATGTTTGCACGGCGCGAAGCAAAGGCGGCATTTTTCTTGCTTTCTCTTTACAGTCTTTTAAGAATTCATCGCGCGTTTTGAACTCGGCTGCCGGGCCGTATTCCTTTTTTTGATTCTTACTCGGTTCTCCTTTAGCGCTTTTGCTTTGCCACCAATTTTCTAAATCATTTTTCGCCTTAGGTTCAGCGTTGGGTGCGACAGATGATACAATTTCAGCCTCCAAAGGAGGAGGTTCTGGTCCATAATAAAACTGTTGTTGATTTTTCTGAAGTAGCAGGTGATGAGCATGGAGAAATATTTGCAAGTTGTTCATTTTCCATTTTGTTGGAATAATTCAGAGAATTAAATGAATTAGAATTTAAAATACTAGCTAAAATGATTATTATTCTGAAAAACATTTTCCAAATCTTGTGAATCGGATTAACACGAACAATAAAAATAATAACAATGATCGCGCAAAAAATGGCTAATACAAGGAAAAGACTTTGTGGTAGGCCTAAGAAGAAATGTCCTAAAAAATTCCAATCCATGCTGTTTTCTGTGAGGGCTTGCGTGCTTTGCGCGTGAATTAAGCCTAGCCAATTTTGCTGTATTACATATTTTAACTTTCCCTGTAGATGAAAGAGGGTATTTCCTGCTGGACACTTGGTTGTGCAGTTTGCTAAAATATGAGCGTTTTCTAAAGCTAGGGGGATTTCGTGATGTCCGTTACAGAAAAGCGAAAATTCAAAATTTTTGCCATTTTCTTGGCTACAGTATACATGTGCCAGAGCTCCATTACCGAAATTAGGAACGCAATTTAGTTCAAGCTTTGCTCCCGCTATGCAAGAATAACAACCAATTAATGCCTTTGGTTTTATGTCGCATTTTACTCTGTCGTGGGTTGCGATTAATTGATAATTTTCCATAGATAACTGCAATTCGATTGATGCATGCGGTAAGGAAGCGTATAAGCGATTTTTCTCGTTTTTTAGCGAAAAGCTTTGCGAAATAATTGGTAGGACTTTTGATGGGTTTTCCGAAAAGAGCTTTTCTAAACGTCCATCTTTGCACGAACAAGTTACCGTAGGATCAGTAACTGTGCATTGGCAGGCGCTTGCGTCTAGTTTACAACCGCTGAAGGACTCTGCTTCTCCTTGCGTTGCGCAATATAATTTTGAATCCAGATGGCTTGCTATCATTACTTTGTCGCCATTTGTTAGAAAGCGTGTAGCTAAAATAGGAGTGGGTGCTTTTGTTATAGCATTTACTGATAATTTAAGCCCATTTGCTTCAGATAAGATCCCGTTGTACAATCTGACCTTATTTACTAGATTAATCCCTTTATCATTTGTTCTTTTTATTGACAGCTCAATT